>VZRS01005617.1:1732-89660 GCA_013398055.1 Ifrita kowaldi
CGGGTTAAAAAGGTAAAAACAAAGGTACCCAAAAAAAAAAAAGAAAAAATTAAAAAAAAAAAAAAAAAAAGAGAGAGAGCATGGCATCAGTGGTTTATTTACTGAATTCTGTCGTATCACCAAATGGAAGACAAACGATGGCTAAATTACCTTTTTTTGTTGTTGTTTTTTTTGTTTTTCTTTTTTCTCACTTCTCAAAGTGTGTGATGGCCTCAAGTTGCCTGCATCGACCTATCTGAGTGGAACTGCCGTTTTCTACACCTCCCGTGGAAAAAACTCAGCACTCCTCGACAGCAAAACGCCTCTCGGTGCTTCGTTTTTATTACCAGGTTCCTGGCAACTCCCCAAAATACAAACAGAGCGCAGTAACAGATGTTAAGTCAAAAGATTTGCTGTTCCATAAAGGGGGCAGGAGGCTTAAATAAGTTGATTTTTTATGAGTTTCCAATGAGTTGGTAACTGTAACCACTTTTTGAAGAAATATTCATCCTCCTCTGTAGAAGTTCTAGCAAAGATAGAAAATATAACACAGCTCTGCTGGTTCAGATGCATCCAAATGAGGTTGATTTTAAAAAGGTCAAGACTTTATAATTATTCCACAGAAATAGTAGTAAACCACAAAAAGTTTTTTTTTTCTTTTTTTTTGTTTGTTTTTTTGTGTTTGTTTTTAACTTCCTAGCACTGAAGTGGCACAAAGGCTGCCCAGTAGACCAGCCACTTATTTTCTTAAAATATTGTGCTTATAAACTATCTGTACAACTATTTAAACTTGCAGTAAAGAAAGATATTTAAAATGCTAAACTTTATGTACTCATACTAGGGCTGTTGCAGACCTAATTAGACACTTGTTTGTGAGCAAAAAATAATCACAATAATAAAAAAATTAGAGATAGGCTGGACCATATCAAGGACCATATCAAGGAAAGAAAGTTCAGGTGCCTTGCAAAATGTAAGGGAACCTGAAAGTTTGGTAGGGAGGCAGTTTAGCCATCCACACCCAATTTACCCACCTTGAACATCTTGAATAGTCTGTCCAGAAAGTCCTACAAAACTCACAGATATTCAGAGGTGTTAATTACAAGGGGGAGTTCAAACATGCAGAGAGAGACTTGTTAACTTGAAAGTTGAAATAATAACAATAATAATAATAATAATTTTCTTTTTAAGAAAAGCCGTGTGAACCAGCCGTGGGTGTTTCTCCCCTGCTGACGGAGGCCTCCTGGAAAGCTCTCTCTGCCCCTGCTCCCAGCCCTGGATTCTGGCAGGGTGCTCCCACCTCTCGTGCCAAGGAATGGGCTGGGGGCCAGTGCCCAGCCCTCTGTCCTTGTCCAGAGCCAGCTCCTGCTAGCAGTGCTAAAATGAGAGCCTGGATCCCTCCCCAGCCCTCCTGGCTCTCGGAACACGTGCACCCCGAGACACTCGACAGCTCTTTCCATCTTGGCATCCCCTCTCTGCCTCCTCTTAACGAGCCGAGGCATTTCCATTGCTAACAGGCTGAAATCCCTCTCTCACTTCAAATCCTGGCGCCCTTCCCACTGACTTCAATGGGAACATTCATCTCTCCTCTCCTTCCTTCTTGGCCTGCTGCTCAAAATACCCGAGCACTCACTGAATTAAACAGCACCTCTCAGGGAGCAGCCTCCCTCAGTGCCTGACTGTCAAGTCCCAAAGCTGCGTCCGTACACCAAAGCTTGTCCTGCCTTGTGGAGTTCATATTTTGACTCGGCAGCAGCTGAGCTGGTTGGGAACTGGGGGGTCTCAGGTTCAAGCTAGCTTCAGTTTGCTGCACCTCTAAGCCTGCGTCCCTCCTCGGCCTTTACTCAGCGTCTGCACCGTCCTACAGGCCACGCCGAGGGCGCTGAACTTGTTCTGCCACCTTGGAAGAGTGCTAAATACAACTGCAGAAAGAAAGAAATACCAGGTAAAACAGAGCAAGGTTACCTTTGGACTGACTCCAGCAGGACAACCAGCTTCACTGCCGACAGATCAGGGAGCTATGCCAGTAAAAAAAGAAGAATATGAACTCCCGTGCCCGCCTCAGTATCTCTGCTACTGATAAAACTGGGTTGGAGTGGTAATGGAGCAACCTGTCCTCTTAAAGTGAACCAAGGGCTGGGGAAGGAAGCCTGCTTGGAGACTGAATGTCAAGTAGAGAATAAAATAAAATGCAATTTTTTTTGTTTTCTTTCAATAAAAGAAGCCCTGAAATGTTTGCAATTTTAAAAGAAAATCGTCACGCGACGGTCCCGGCCAAGGGCAGTATCAAGAGATACCATTTGTGAAGTTAACAACTGTCTCTCTCTCACATCTCCCCACAGCTTTGAAATAAAATGGCCCCACTTCTTTAGCATCTTTAGGTTTGTGTTTGGGCATGTAGCAGACAGTCTGCATCACCTGAGTACCAGGAATTCATCTGTTTTCCCCCTCCCCCCCAATTTTGCTGGCACTCGCAGACAGACAAGGCATTTGGGGTATGTCAGTACCAGCCCATCTCTAGTTATCAACAGAAGTTGGTGAGGCAAAATAGCTATTCTTATCTGTCCAGCAGCTGCTTCAAAGCTCTTTCTATGTTCATTCTGTGCCCAACTCTAGTCACTCCAAGGTCTATCAGATCTTCCTTCTGTAGATTTGGTAAATGTGTGCCATCTATTTCATTGTCCATGAATGTTTCTTTATGTTCACCTAAGTTTAGACTTTCCAACCAATCTGCCACATCTGGTTTAGTCCACAGGTGGACAGGCTTAGTTGTAAAAGGCTTATTTGAGATTGGCTGTTGTAATATTGAGGGAGAAGGAGACCTGCTGCGCCCTGTGGTCAAGCCAAATAAGTCCCCAGAAGGGGGCTGGCTGGGTAGGCTAAATACATCGGACAGAGTTGGAGAAGGAGATGAGGCTGAAGCAGAAGCAGTCAGAGGAGCAGGCATGATGTCTTTATTGATCTCTGTTGGTGAAACCACAGGGCTGGGAGCGTGCCTTGCTCCTGAGGTCCTGCTGTCATAGTCTGGGGACCTGCTCTGCAGTGTGATCGGCTGGCTGGCTCCGGGTCGGACAGTGAAAGTGATTGTTGTACTTCGTGTACCTGAGACAGTACTCATGACTTCCGTGCTCCTGCAAGTGCAAACAGACAGGCACAGTTAGAGCTGCTGGCCACCAGCTTGCCCCCAGCAGCACGTGGCAACCACAGCATGGGAATGCCTGGGTAGTTTCACATTTTAACTCGAGGTACAAAAATGGCATCGTTAACCCTTTCCCAGAAAACCACCACCAATGGTAAGCCATAGTTAAAGACAAAACCTTTGCTTATGAGCAGTCCAGGAAAAAAACACCTTCCAGAACACATTCTTTCCCTTTTTAACTCCTGTTCCCAAATTAACTCCTGGTTAAATGAGAAACACTGAGTGAAACGAGCACACAAACACTTTGTGCTCCCCGCGAAGCATGACCAGGAGTTGATCTTCCCTTTGCTGTGTGGAGGGTTGGAATCCTTCAGTTCTGGCTTTACACAAAGCACGGTTAATAACAGTATTTGTGGAAAGTTTCAGGAGCAGTGGATTTTGGATGTTAGGGCTTCAGTCAGTGAATTTTGCAGAATGTTTGTAGTCCTGCTTTTTTATAGAACAAGCTGCCCTTATTTCCCTTTCTATCCACGCTTTAAACACAAACCAGTCCTTCTAAGGTGCCTAAAACACCTTAGCGTCCATTTCCTTCCACAGAGAAATTATATTCTGGCAGTTTCACTACAAAATTAAGGAGACAAAATCCTTTTTCGTGGGCATGACTGGAAGTGATGTAGCTGGGATCAAGTTTTGCCTAAAGCAAGTGAGTTTCAGATTACGGACAAAGCAGGCATGAACCTCGCTGAGAGGCTCCCTCTGATGCCCAGCCTGACAGGGTGGGTGAAGGAGCACGACCCTCTGCTTCTGCCTACTGGCTACAGATGCAAATTTAGAAGGTTTGGGTCTGTTCATGTCATCAAAGGCTTGACTCCGCAGCCCTTATTCCCATGGGAGGAGCCTGCCGGTCAGCGCGCGCACTTCAGGACGCTCCGCAGGGCCCTCGGGTGCCTGGAGCTTCAGCGTTCTTCACTTCAGAAATACCCTGCCAACTGGGAGAACCTTCAGACAACTAATTTAAAGCACTTGCAGACCAAAGGGAGGGTTTATTTATCCTGGAAGCAATGCCATGCACTCCAGAGGACGATGTGGCTGATGCTGCACTGAGATTTCCAGCGCAAACCCTGACAGAAGCCCTCTGCTTCTGAGTGCCTCACTGTCCCCAGGCCGGGCCTGTCCTGCCCGGGCAGAGCTGAGGATGGCTTGGGTGCACGATGTCAGATGGAAATGCTGCCGTCAATGCAGCAGATTCGCTGCTGTGCAGAGATCTTAAGGAGCTGAAGGAAAAGCAGCGTAATGGTACCATGGGGCAGCGCTAACAAGCAGGTTACTCATCCCTTTCTCCCCCACTGCAGCCCTGAGCTGGAGACAGTGATTCCCTGGCTGACTGCTGGCTGTGGAGAGCCCTGCCAGTGCTCCCTGCAACACCCCTGGGGCTTTGGCCCTTCATCACCAGCCCAGAGCCCGGGAAGTGCCGCTCTGCCACACCGAGCTCCTGCTCCCGTCTCTCGGCAGGTCCCATTCAAATAAAGCTCCCTGTCACGAGAAGAGCACCACAAAAAGCACTTTTGGGAGAACACACATCTTTTTCACACCAACGTTCCCGCTGATTTCCCACAGGCTGCTCCGTGTATTTCAATGGGAACAGGGGGATCTCTTCGGAAGATTGGTACCTCACTTAAAACCCAGTAGGAACAATGCTTCCAGCACTTACGGCTTTGTAATTTAACAAAGAAAGGAAACATTTGGCAAGGTTCTGAGTGTTTCCTGTGATGTCTTTCGAGTCTAATGGCTCTCATTGTCTTCCAAGGCTGGAGCTGAGCATTCTTACAAATAAAGAGTCTATGGCAAGAGACTATTAAATTCTACTAACCAAAGGGAGCAAGTTATTTCCAGCTCCTTTACCTCAGCATCAGGAGTCTCACACTCATTACTAAGGCATGCTGTAATTTAAAACCAACAAAAAGCCTGCTCTGAAAAAGGTTGGGGTAGTGCTGTCCCAGTGATGGCAAGAATGGGCTTTGTACAAATAGGGAAATGAATCCCCGATCTTTACCTGCAATCACCCTTCTACTTAACTTTCCTGTCTTGAAAATACTAGAAATGAGGGTTTTGTATTCATACCCATTGTGGCAAGATCAAATGGATGATGAAAATCCACCCCCTTTTATTCCAGGTGATGAAAGATAATTTCCGCTGCTTGACTGACAGCTCCAGGCTCAGTGCTCTGCAACTCGCGTTCGCTGCTTCTCCTCTAGACTGCTCCTCTTGCAGACTCCCTGCCCAGCCTTGTTCAGGAAACTACCGTCACTCTTCCTTTAAATGAAGGATGTTAAACAAGTGCAACAAAAGTAAACTCTGTACTCTCACTTGAAATATTCCTTGGCTAGTGTTCCTTAAACTTGCCAGCCCCACGGGCAGGAATACCCGGGGTGAGCAAGGCATCCCAGGCATCCCGGCCCTTTGCTTCCTGCCAGCCTGGATCAAAGCGTTGGCTGAAAGCAGCAGCAGCAGGTCTGAGGGCAGCTTGCTTTTTCCAAGCCAGAGGTTCAGGACTGCTGACTATTAAAACAAAACTTTGGGACAGTAGTAAGGCTTTTTGTTTTGGTTTTTTTTTCAGTTTTAGCTGACTGCAGAGGTTGCAGCACCAGCTCAGTTCACAGCCATGTGAGTGCTCAGGCCTCATGGCACGGGCACAGCCCTGGTGAAGCTCAGGGAAGTCTGCTGAAGCACTTCCAGGCTTTCAGTTCCACGCCTTTCACTCCAAGATTATTTTCTCATGTTCTTTCCCCCTTTTTCCACCTGCCATATCACCTCCATTCTTCCAAGCTGCACTGTAATCGTAATCCAAGGGAAAAAACCAAGGATATTTATGTAACTCCTATGCATCCTAAATTGTGATTTATGACATCTCCCATACGATCTGGGGTGCAGACACAGCCTCAAAACCATCATCTGTCTTGCATTTTATGGTTGACTGGTACCCTGGTCAATAAAGAGCAAGCACATTCCAGCTGGAGAGCAGGCACGGTTTGTTGTGTTATGGGGTTTCCAGATTTTTAATCAGAGCAATTTCTTCTGCCTTATTTGATCATCCGTTATCCTAAACATGTTAAATCCATATTAAACCTGCCAAACCCCAAATTTCATTTTAAAAAAGGTGAAAAGTCCGATAATTATTTTAAATAAAATTTGCTCCATTAGAATCACCATATGGTGGTAATTTATAAACATTTGCTGCTGTGAGCCTGCACTGATTGCAATGCCCATTATGTTGCCTCATATTAAAATCAAAATACATAACCTATATGTCACAACCATGTGGCCTCCAAGTATAAAAGCCATCAGCACAGCTTGTAGGCAAGAAATTCTTCTAAATTTTAAATTATATTTGCAAGATTCAAATTTACTGTTAACTTAATAACAGAAGAAAATCAGTGCAGCAGCTCTCACGGAAAAATAAAAAAACCACATTATTCTCAGCTCCTGGGAGCTGGTTTATCCTGGAACTTTCCAGAAGACTTGCTGGTTCTGACACAGCTTTTCCATTGTATCAAAGGAAGACATCTTAAAAACCAAGAGGAGCAACAGGCAGAATCCCTGTATGGGGGTACTGCAAGAAATGAAATTCTTACAGATCTCAGAGGCCACACAACGCCCAAACTTTGCCTTCCCCCTCAATGTTTTTACTTTCTTCTTGGGTTGTCAGAGGAAAATTGCACGGCAGGAAGATAAGACAAGAGTTGTCTGTTTTGGGGGCAGATGAAGAGCAAGGGCTGACGCGATGACTGGCAGGATCCAGAGCTCCTCACAACGGTGTTATTTTGGGGAGAAGAATTGAGAGATGCTCTGTGTCTGCTGCCAGTGAGGAACAATTGTGAAGGTCTGTGGGAGTCTGTCTCTTCAGGAGCAGGAGCTTCCATGTGAAATGCCTGGAACCCAGCAGGAAGGGGATGGTGCTGGGCCAGGAGGCAGCCTCAGAGCTCTGTGCTTGGGTAACTGCAGGGAAAAGGGAAGCTGGAAGGAGAACAGGGGCAATCCCACAGCTTTCGGACAAAAGATGACCACAAGGGCCGGTTTGTCTTTACTTTTAGCCTCACATAGGCGTGTAAAACTGTATCTATCATCCCTCCCCACCCCTCCACCTCCCAAAATCTGGCAGAATCTGGTCACATCTGAGAAGTCCTGCCCCTTGTTTAGGTGCTCAGACACATCCAGGAATCTGGTCTTATGTGCTTGTGTTACCAACATATTTCCTGAGTACTCCTCTGATGAATGTGGCTTTTATTTCACCTTGAGATGACATCCTAGGTCCCATTTTAGGATGGCTACCATTTCTGGATTAGCATGATCTAATCCACACTGCACTGTGAGAAACACAGTCACCACCAAAGTCACTGAAATGCAATAACAATGAGTGAGCATTAAAAAGCAGCAGAATGTACAACATAGAATAGTCCATGCTTTATGGTTGGCACTTACTTCATGGCACTTCAGCATGACCCTCCTCTGACAACAGCAGTCATGACAGCAAATAAAAATGACAAAATGGAATGACTGAAACACTGCAGAAATCACTGACGAAGCAAGCAGTCCTGTGAAATCGGCTGGCAAACAGTTAACGATGTGAAATGAGTCTAATGGGAGAGCAGCAAGTGAAAAATCAAGGCACTTATTTCATCCTCTGCCAAACCCAGACATCCTTCACGACAAACCAAAGGTAGGACCAGTCTCTATACGGGACTCACTACTAAGCTCAGTTCTGCCTCACCTGTTTGTGGGAAAATAAAAGGAACTTTTCCAGATACGCCTGAAAAAACTAATTCAGAGGTGGCCAAAACCACCAGCCGGTTTCACTTCTAAAACTTGTTATTCCAGCACAGTGCAGGTTGCTCTTCCTAGAGGACTCGATTCCACCTGGTTATGCACTCTCCGCAACTCCCACACTTATCATGAGCATTTCCCACCACCAGCAGTGATGCCAACGTGCCTCAGAGGCCACGGGACTGAGCTAACACAGCTGGACAAACACAGAAACAGAAAGTGTTTGTCCCTCTGGCAAAGCCATGGATCATTTTGGTGGGGTGCTGGTGGAGAGCAGCAGAGGCTGCTGTTCATTATCCCTTATCGGTGCCCCAGAGGCACGGAGGAAGGGAGGATGCTGTGTTCCTTGGGGCTGGGCTGTGTGTCCCTGGCAGCCACTGGGTTTATCCGGCCTCAGCCACGCTGACTTTGTCCCCTGGATCCCAGAGGCTGGCACCTGATGCTCACGTTGCTACGCAACTGCCGGGTCACAGGCAGAGCAGACACTCCTCCCCTCTCCCAGTGAGAGCCCTGCTCTGCTCTTCTCCCAGCTCTTTCACCAGCTCCCTATAAAAGCTGGGGGCCTCTCAAGTGGATTTATAGCCCTGCTGTATTTATGGCATTGTGGTGGACACGTCCCATCCTCCTTGCCCACAGAAGGACATGGATAAACCAGATTAAAACGTCTGTCACCACGACTGATGGCCATAATTTCTCAAAGTAAATGGTGGCCAAAATTGGGAGTGGGATCTGGAGCTCTCTTCCTGAACTTTCTGATCAAACCCCTTAATTATACTTTAATTAGTACAAAGTAAGCAAGCGCATCCTCTCACTTCTTCCTCCTTTTCCTTCTCCTACTGGGCTCCTTTTCTCTATCCCACAGGCTGGTCACTGCCACTGAGGAGCAGATGGTTTCCAGCCAAGCGTTTCCATGCTCTATTTAAAAATCTTGAAGCTTGGTGTCTCCATAAGAACCACGGGAAAACTATAAATACATCGTGGAAAATGATTGCTAAACCAAGGTGCAGAGAATAAAAACAAGTTTAGGGTGGTTATAATGGAATAATTGAGAAATGCTATTCAGGACAGTAGAATGATCTCTTCCTAATCCTCTTTTATCAAAAACACACAGAGAAGGTATTTTTATGGGTTTCTGCAGCCAGCCATTACCCAACTACCTGTAGTTTAATTCACCCCTGACAGGGCAATTGCCTCAAGTGAACCCCAGTTTTACATCTACTGGCTGTGCAAAGAGAGTTCCTAGTGGGATTTAGGATTCCAATCTGGTCTGTAATTTCATCTATGGCCCCATAAGCAGATGCATATTTTTAATTTCATCAGGCTGCCTGTGCTGCGAACACCGCCCAAGCGAGCCTGCGAACGTTGTTCCTATTTATAACACTTCCCAATCCCTCTCCTTGGCTGAAGGATAGGAACAGGCTCATTTATTATCACCACTCTGTTGGCAGAGCTAACGAGTTGTTCTTTAATTCAGCAGAATCCCTGCTTCTTGTGAGCCAACATTCCTTGGTCCCTTTCTAATGCTGGCTCACAGGGGAAGGGCTGCAAGCTCTGCAATCGGTTGTCACAGGCTTTAGAGTACTGGGGGGAAAAAAAAGACCAAGAAACTACAGGAATTTTACCTTTGAAATTTGAACATTAGCTTTTACACTCAGAATTTCCACAGGATGGTATTCCTTGGTCATAATATTTGACAGCTTTGTAAAAAATTGTGTCAGTCGTGCAGCAGGGCTAGAAAGACTGTAATTTATTTAACTTTTAGAGAGATGAAGCTGGAGTAAAAGCAGTGAAAAAAACCACAGGGCTTCTGAATCCACAAGTGAATGTCTCCATTTCCATCTCTCTGCCTTACCCTCGTTGAAATGAAAAGACAGTGCCTGCAGCACCTTCTCAAACGCACTTCCAGCGTCCGTAGATTGCTGGCTCTCTTCTGCTGTCCCCGGCTTATTATGTGCTTTAAAAAGAAATCCTCGGCAACCTTTCCTGGTGGTTTCAGCAGCTTCAACTCAGCTCATAATTAAGAAGTAATCCCATCAGTTTGGGAAACGGCAGGAAACAAAACCCAGCCCTCTTGCCTCCTGTTCCCACCGGGAATTCTGTGGAGGTGTCGTTTTCTCCCACAGTCAAATGACAGCCAAGGGTTTTGCTGCTCTTTGCCACTGCCACCTTATCCCATCTATTCCCTCCTAGCTCCTCTGGCACTGCTGCATCCCAGGATCCTCTCTCCAGTTTGCAAAGATGAGTGTTTGGATTTACTTTTCAGGGAAGAAGCAGGGTTTCAGCCCCACTGAAATAATGCTTTGGGTGGGGATTTTTCCCCCTAATTGAGCCTCTGTATTCCATAATGAAGACCTGGTAATTTGACAAAGCTGAGTTAGGAAAATTAAAAAATCTCAAGGATAGGAAAGCAACATAAATTTGTAACACTAAGTCAGATCTTCCTCTAAAAGGTAACATATGAGGCTACTTTTGCTTGTGTAATAGTTTGCTTTTCCCCAGTGAAGTGCTATAGTTTTTCAATTTCTCCCCATCCTTTATACCTTTTCAAATGCATTTTGACAAAAGAAGTATTTCTATTTACTTCTGCTTTTCATTTTCCTTTCAGTAATGACTTTGACATATTTACAGTACGTTGTAGTTGGTGGCCTCGGTTATTTTCTAATAAAATAGGGATGCTAAAGATCTCCACTGTAACCTTGAAATATCTTTCAGTTTAAAAATAAAAGCTAAAATAATATTAGTTAATAAGCTAAATAATATTATTTAATATTATACACATGAAGCTACAGACAACATGTTCATAGGCCTTAACAAGAAACATGATCAACATCTAGCAAAAATAATATTCTTTTTTGGTTTTTTTGATGTATGAAGACTTTTCCTGTAGAGCCAACTCAATTTCTGCTCTGTTTAGTTAAGTGCCACTGAGAGGAATTCCAGAATTTCCATGTTTTATTCCCATTTCTCAGTTCTAAAAATTGAATTCCCTCCTTGTCACCAGTTTGATGGCTTCCATCTTGCAGGAAATATTATCTAACTGTGTGATGCTGAGCCTGTGGATCACACTGTTTTCTGAATGAGCAATCTTTGCAATCAGCAGAGACACCCTTCCCTTAAAAACAAACGATCTTCGTGCTTGCAAAGTGCAGCAGCTTTCCAAAGGCTGAGCTATTTATTAATCACCAGAATAATTCTACTAAAATTTACTTAAGTGCCATCTTGTTTTTTTAAAAAACAAAGACAGCATGGCATTTATGCAAGAAGAAATACCTCAGTCTCCCAATAAAACTAACAAAATTACCTTTCTTTTTTTAATAACTGTGGATTTCATGGTATTATGTCTACATACCATACAGATGTGATTTAGTAATAACACAGACAGTGCAAAGTGATTTTAATGAGCAATTCTCTGAAATACTTTATGATGAAGTAGATTAGGAGAGGTCTCAGCATGAATCAAATGACACCACACAGTGAATGAGAAGCAACCCTTGGCAAAAACTCTTTTTACCTGTTTGAAGCCAAAATACGCCATGGGACTGAAGCAAAATTAAATTATCACCGCATTTTAAAAGGAAAACAAACTGAAGAGGAAAAAAAACTTAAAGAGGAAAAAAACCTAAAAAAAAAATCTAAGAAATTCACATCAAAACAACTGAAAGGTCTGTGCAAACTGCCTTGAAGTTGAAGACTGAGAAAGCTCCTGTCCTATCACGTAGGCAACGCCAATGACAGTGTAAGAAATTCTTGTTTGACACAGACCATTCCTCAAGCAAATACAGAGTACACTCTTCTTTCATCTATGTGATTTACAGGAGAAGTCAGCAAAGGGATGGCCAAAAAAACCCCAAACAAACAAGCCTTTTTAAGAAATGATTTGGTTAATTACTTTTACCTTGTACTGAGACTTGCAGTTTTCGTTCCAGTCGGCGACTCCAATCCCTCCCCTGGCTTTGAGGATTTCTCTCTGTTCATTTGCTGGAGTATTGAGTTCAATTCACTAATGACATTAGCCTTGGGGCCTGAGAGAATGGGGCTTTTCACCTCTGGCACGTCCCCCCATAGCTTGGATGTCCTTTGGGGGACAACTTTCGCCAGGTTGGGCTGGGCACTGATGGGAGGCGGGGGCGGAGCGGGAGGAGGGATCACAAAGCTGTCTACAGTTTCCTCGATCAGCGCGTCCTTGTAAAGTGCATTGCTTTTGTTGATTATGGGCTTCATTTTTGGCTTAGGAGGTACTGGGGGTTTGTCCACCAGAAATGTTTGCCCATCTGCATAGACTGTACAAGTATCCACGTTCTCCCCCCCTTCTGAGGATAAGGTAGAGATGCTGGACACTGTTGAGATAGTGCTGGTTGTCTCTAGGTGATGGTCGCTGCTGCTCCGACTGTCGACCTCCTCGATCCCAGAGTCGGTGACATTGTCGAAGCTGTCGGGGGGTGGCAGGAAAGAGGCAGGCAAACAGTTTGAGAGACCCGCTTGCTTTTTGCCGTCCAAGGAGTTTGCTGGCTGGCTGGGCGAAGGGGTGCCATTCTTCCTCTGCGCCATCAGGTCCGTCAGCGCCGAGCCGGGCGCCGCGCGGTCGTCGGGGATGTCGAAGCTGTTGGCGAACTCCAAGGGAGGGGGCAGCGGCTCGGTGAACAGGAACTCCTCATCGATGTCCACCGAGGCCAGGGGCGGCGGGGGGATGCGGAAGGGCAGGATGACGGGGTCGTCCACGGAGCTGGCGGCCACGATGGTTTTGCAGGGAGAAGCCGGGGGCTCGGACGCGGCAGGGACGCCCAGCTCGCTCTCCGCTTCCTCGCTGCCCTCCTGCCTCTCCGGCGGGGAGTTTTCAGGGCTTGGCTCCATCTCAGCTCCCTTTTCCTCCTCATCCTCGGGCGTATCATCCGACTTTGCCGTGTCCACGGTGTGCACCATCAACAGGCCAGCTGACTTTTGCTGCGAGGTATCCACAATGTTTATCAACATGTTCTTCTTCTCCTCAGCTTTCTTTTCTTTCCCTGCGTCCATCTCGTACTTGTTCTCAGTCTCCTGCCGTCTCAAGAGGCCGCGGGTATTTTGCCTGGTGACGGTGGCAGTAACAGGAAAAGTCGTTTCCATGTTGGGTCTCAGCTTGGTGTCGATGTAAAGCGGTTTGTTAAGGTCGGTTTTGACAGCATCCCCTTTGCCTGGAATCTGCTGTGTCTGCTCTTTCATGGCTCTGTCCCTGGCAGAGAGCGCGAGGGCAAGTGGCGAGTTTGGATCCAACAGCTTCCCTGTGACCGGGTGGACGTAGCTATCCGAGCTGGGAGCACTCGTGGGCTTGGCTGGCACCGTACTGTTGTCAGTACCTTTCGTTTTGGATGGAGCGTTCAGTGTCCTTGAGTCGCTCTGGCTGCTGGGCTCGCTGCTGTTGAAAAGGTTCTCGGGCTCTCTGGGGGCGGGGATCGGAGATGGCGACATGAGCTGTCTGAAACCATCCTCACTGCTGAACATTGCCTCCTCGGTGAACTTGGACTGCCTCATCCGTGGTGTTGGTGGCGTTAAGCCAACGTCCTCGTCTCCCAGGTCTGTGGAGAGGAAGGCCGGGGAATTGCGCCTCGCTTCCAGCCTCTTTTCCCTGTCCCTCACGGCCCCTGCGATGGCTGCTGCGAACGGGCTGCTGACTCCCAAGCTGTCGTCGGGCCGGAGCTGGCCGGGCTGCTCCGAAGACTGAGGATCGATCTCCATGCTGCTCCCTTGGCTGCTTTTCCCGCTGCTGCTGGTGGATGGCTCTTTGACGATGATGGTTGGGATTGGAATAGAGCAGGTCTTTTCTGGACTGTCCTCCACGTTGGATTGTTTCACCAGCATCCCCTTCCGCCTGGCCGGCTTGGCCGGCACGTAAACTGCTTTGCTGGCGATCTTGCCGACCTCGGAATAGGGGTTTTCCGGCATCTGGCCCCTCTTGCTCCTGAAATTCGCCTGAGCTGCGGCACTCCGGTTGTACAGGTCTTCCGAGTCCAGGGAGTATCGGTCCAGCTCCCGCCTGTAATAGATCCCTTTGTCCCTTATCATCGTCCCCACGCTCTCGGGCCTAACCAAAGAGATTTTTGCACCTGAATTCTGGTTAAATGGAGGTTTGATCGTTCCGTAGCTCCGGGACGTCAAGGATTTGGGGGAGTTGTACAGAGAGGGAGAAGGTGGTGGTGGTGAGGGAGGTAAGGACTGTGGTGGAGGTGGGATATCTTCAGAGGTGTCAGGCATTGAAAGACTCCGGGTGAACTTCAGCATAGGAGGGGCCAGAAACTGCCGCTCTTCCTCCGTTATTCCTGAAAAATCAGAGGGTGCATTTAAAACACTGCCGCATCCACCAGGATCCCTCACACTGTACTATTTCTCTGTCCACCCCAAAATTCCAGGGTGCATTTCCCGCAGCATGAGGAGTATGCAAAATTCCAAAAGAGGCCTTTAGATTGATTCCCACCATAATCATTCTTTCCTGTTGGACATCCCAGGTGCCAGGATTGGAAAGGATGCTACGGAATTTTAATTCAACTGATGTGTAGGCAAATGATTGGGGTTTATGTATCATCAAGGTGGCTGTAGAAAAGCACATTTTCTTTGAAAACTATTGAACAGGGAGGAGATTCTGTGCAGAAAAGTCACTTCTGCCTTTCTCTAACACTCTACAAATGAATATAATAAAGCAGCTTGGAAACCTAATGGATTTTTAAGATGCAATTGAAATTTAGCAAAGGGACTGTGAAGATCCCATTGGGGAAAAAACCCCATAATGTTGCATTTCAAAAGACGACATTATATCATTACAAATATGGCTTTTAACATAAACAAACTGGGTAATACTGGGATAGTTTGGATGCTAATTTTACATCAGTATAATGTGTTTCTAAGTTGATAAAAGTCACTGCTAAGATTACTAACAAGAACAAAGAAAGCCCAAATTTGGTCTGCTCTTTGTTTCTTTGTTGTAAAATCATTTATTGCCATCATTTGAAATGAAAAGAAGAGGTGAGTTTTAGTCCATCTGATCAACAGGATTTCTTTATAAACTACACAGCATTACAATGCTTTCCCCTCAATAACAAGGAAAAAAGGATAACATTTTGCCCTAATGTTTTGCAAAAGGCTTGTATTGATCTTTTTTTTCCCTTGTTAGAGGGAACATCCTAAAGAAAATAATCGAATTATAATTCCATACTTGCCAAGCAGCATGTGGAAATTACATCACCTTACACACAAATTTCTTTTCTCATGAGCTGTGTGTAAAGATCAAATGGTCACTCACTGGGGCTAAAGATGTGGGAGAAACACGCTTTAGGAAAGAAGCAAAGTAACTAGAAGGAGGTGATTAATGAACAAAACCATACAAGAGAGGCATTTTACCTATGGATTTTTGTCTTCTCATTGTACCCCGAGGTATACCCAGAAAAGGACCTTGAGGGCTCCCTGGGACAGTGGGCGTCATCACAGCAATACCCTGTCTCTCATACATGGACTACAAGAGAGCAAAGAGAAACCCCAACAGCATTAAAGCATGACAGTCTCCCCCATGTGGAAATAATGCCTCATCCATTACCCCTTTCACTGAGAATTCCTATGCAAAATAATAAATCTGGGGTTGTTTTTGGGGAGGAGGGGGAAAGCTGGGCATTGTTTAGATGGTCATAAAAGGACAGCAGCTGTAAGTGGAGATCATTGATATTATTTACAAGGCAACAGGTTAACGTGGGTAACAGAAAAAGATGTCCAAAATGCAATAAAACCAACAATTTTTTTACAAGCAAAGTTTTGTAAGATCAAATTCTGCACTTGAATAATGCAATTTCAGGGTCCTGGGGTATAATTTTTAATAGGTGCTATGGTATTAACATCAATTCTTCCCTTATAAAGCGTTGTGTGTTATTTAATCAAGGAATTAGATGCATTAGTAGGAATAAAGCAGTGCTTCATGGCTCCCACTCACATTCATATCTGTAGCTGAGGGAAAACATCTACTAGAAGGCCGCTGTTTTATAGTTGCCACTCTTGAGTCCACAGTTGCATTGTCTGCAATTCTTGATGGCTTGGAAACTGGCACTATTTCATCCACCTTATCTGTAATATAAAAGCATTCAGTAAAATAAATATCACTTGTCCAAAGAAACGGAACAGTTAAGTATTGCAAGGTCAAAGGAAGAGATTTACTTTTCAAAAAAATGCAAAGAAAAAGTTTTTTTGGCATTTTAACAAGGCAACGCTTGAGCATCATAAGTCGTGCAAGCCGAGCACTTTTTATTGCTGCTACATAACATGCATGCTTTAGTTTTAAGCCTGCATGCATTTAATGTTTACTTAGTGTGACTCGAAAAACAATCCTCTTCTTCAAACCTTCAAAATGTGAAGGGAGAATATCTATATAGAAATGGAAAGAAGACCTTTAGAAATAGTGAATCCGTACAGCACTGTTTCAAATAGAGATAAGCAGACTGTACTTAGTCATCAGAATTCCAGTGATATTTTGGACATTAACAAGTACTCCAGAAGTGCTCTTTTATGCCTATTCTCCTTAAGTAATCACATCCTGATTTGTTCACACTCTTGGACTTGTAGGCTAGCACTGCTAACTGCATCCTTTGTTTAAATGAAACTTTTGGATGTGTTTTTTTAATTTCTTTTAATAACTGTACAGATTGGGAATGTATTTAGTAGCGGTCAGAAGCAAGCCAAAAAACAGGCAAAGTCCAAATCTGAATGAGAACTTCAACATTTGGATTTGGGACTCTGATCAACTGCATGATGTGATGGTAAAATACAGGGAAAAGTTTAATCAGGATATTCCAAAGCTGAATGCTGGTGTTAGCCCCGTCTCCAACTTTGGTCACAAACAAGGTCCATCAGCATTTAATACAAAATGTTACTCCCTCACACTGAAGATCTCAAAGTACAGTATAATCAACTAATTATTGCCTGACAGCTCCTTTTTTTTGCCCCTTCTACTGCTACTAAACCAAGGCATAGAGAATTAAATCACTAGCCCAAGCCACCAGGAGAGTTTGAGATCAGAATCTCTACTAGAATCCAAACTGGAATCACACCAACAGCTTTAATTACTATGACTTCCATTGCTTTTGCTTGCCTGTATCATGCTAATTTAGCGTCTTTTCCTTTGAAGTTTCACCAAAATTAGGATTACTTGCATAGCCTGTGGTGTTTCTGTGAGTGGAACCCCTCAGCCTGGCTCCTAGGCTTCCACAACACGAGTCAGAGCAATGCTACTTTTCAGCAATTGGATCCATCTCCTGAATAATTGATTATTTGTCAAACAAGGATAGTTACTTTATTAGGCTTTATTTATACAGGCTTAAAAAAACCCCCAGGTTTTTGGTGATCTAGAGCTGGTGTTACTATGCCAAGTATTGTATTTAGGGATTTAAATTTTACCTCTCGCTGGAGAGCAGCGCACTCAGGGCCCTGGATATTGATATGGATGGGAATAAGGCAGGAGGAAAAGAGCTTTTGATCTCTCTAAACAGTAGATCTGGCTGATGCAAGGATGATATTTTAAATGGGAGAAGAAGAGAGGGAAGAACTTTTAGCCTTCAGGTTAGGAAGAAGGTTGTCCTAGAAGTGGATATTTCAGTGTCACAGAGGGTCAGGGAGCAGGCAGGAAAGGAAAGGCTGAGTAGGACCAGTAAGCTGAACACTGCTGAAAACTGTCTCACAAGAGTAGTGTTGCTGTTTCTTTTCAATTGAAGTTAGCATTCAAGTCTTTTCATCGGTCTGCTTTATCTTTTTTTTTTGTGGGGTTTAAATCACCCAGTGGAAGGAGAAAAGGAAAAAAAAATTCTTAAAATCGTCCCATGTACTCAAAAATAAAAACCAACTTCACGTCACATTTCATAAGGCTTTGTAATACAAACATCTGAGAGAAAAATATCTGCACTTCTGCTCAGCAAAAGGCATCAGAAAGCAACGGTGTAACCATGAACATTTACCCTATACAGCAAAAATACGGCTGGACTGCAGAATGGTACCCAGGGGATCTATCACCAAGAGCTTCGACCGGGCAGAGATTTCCTCTTAAGACTCTCCCACCCTTGTTCTCATCCCAGAAGCCAAACAGCTGGTCTTTGGGATACAGAAAGAAGGAAGCCTTGGAAACTGGAGCACTCAAAATCTGCACATGAGAAATAGAACTATGCCACGTAAGAAGTGATCCCCTTTATTTTGAACAGACACATGTAACCAGAGACCCATTCAGACAACAAAAAGCTACAGGGAAAGAGAGATGAGGCCATGACAGACACTTGGAAAAGCATGAAAATATTTGTTGGGGATGAAACATACATATCCTCCAACTGCACTGATTTTCCTAGACAATCCTAGAAGTCAGATCCTAGTTTTGGATCTGACCAAAATATCAGTTGGTACCAATTCTTAATACCATCTACTATTTCCATGTGGGGAAAAAACCCCTGGTTTTGTGTGAGTTTATTGCAGGTTTCTTGTGTGTAGGGAGGTTTTCAGCCCTTCTCACCCTACAGCTGCTCCCATTTGCCACATTTAGCCAAAGCACCCAGAAATGGGAGAGGAGGGCGGGTTAAAGCTCGAGCTGCTTGCGAGGAACTCTTTAGGGCTTCCTCGCGCGGCATTTCCAACGGCAGCACTGCACAGCTCCTTCTCTTGCTCTACTGCCCTTGGGTCAGAAAACAAAGGCAGAGTGGAGGTTGTCATTTTGGAGCTACAGCAAAAAATGTGAGGCCACAGAAGCAGCCAGCACGTGGAGACTGATCCTAAATGGCAGCAGCTACATGGCGGGTCCTGCGGGAAACATCAAAATCTGAACGCCTGGCCACAACTGCCCCACCCTGCTGGAGTGAAAGCACGATGTGAAACAAAAACATCCTCACTGCGTTATCAAACGTGCTCCTCAGGCCAAGGAAATGGACTGGCTGAACCGCAGTTAGCTGCACTCAGACTCATCCCAGAGAAAGAAAACGTGTTGGGCCAAACCTTCACCCGCCTGTGCCTCGAGCTGTTCGTCTCCACAGCACCAGAGTGCAAACACCGCCTGCACCAGAACCACATGTTCCAAATATACTCAGATTGGAATAATTTTTCAGGCTCACTAATTAGCTCTCCTCCCAACCTCCTTGTGACCTCAGACACTCTGCAGCACGCACCAACGAGAGGGGAAGCGCACAAGCTTGTGTTGGAAATTCTCTGAGGATAACCTTACAAATAACGCTGACAAAAGAGAGAGAAAAAAGCCACAAAACAGATGCAAAAATTGGCATCTGCTGTGAGGTGTGTCGACAGAGTGGCCCAAAGAAGCCTGCCTCCAATGGGATTTTTAAACGGAATGCAGCTGGATGAAGGTCAAAAGGAAGGAATGTGGGAAGAGCCTGTACTGGAGGTTGGCCATGCCAGCTGCATTTCCTCCTTGAACCGGTCGTTTAGCAGAGTACAGCCACAAGCACACACGCACACACACTTATACAGGAGCAGTTTGTGGCCGGCTGGCAGAGTAACAAACTCTGATCTGCTTTGCTCTGAATAACCTCAGCCTGGCAGGAAGACAGGGAAGAAGAGTCTACGTCTCACTGGCCAGAGAGCACGGCTCGGCTGCAGTCACAGAAGAGGATTTTTAGGCCTACGATTATTCCCTGGCATTTTCCATAGAAACTGCTCTGCACCTTCCCGAGAAGTCACAACGGCATGTAGAGAGTCAAACACAGGAGCCATGCTACACCTGTGAGAACCTGTCCCCCCTGCTCCAGGGGCTCCTGGGAGCAGCATCCTTCCGGACAACTGTTAGGGATACCACATGTAAAAGCCAGTCTGATGCCTCTGCATGCATATAGCAATTTGAGTGCCACTATATTAAATTCCCCCGAGAGAGGCAGCACCAACAGATATAAAGTAATTTATTGCCAAAGTGCGTTTCCATCTGCCCTGTTGGGTTACCAATGGGACCCGTGCCCTGCTCAGGGTGCCAGCCCTCAGGAAATTGGATTGCCTAAAGGCACAGAAGGTAGTTGTGTTTTATCAAGATGTAGGTCTCGTCTCTGATGAAAAGCTCTTAATCACAGACAGAGTAGCACAATACCCAACAGCATGTCATGACTTTTACATTCTCAAGAGTTCTGGCTGCTAGGCAAGTTGTTTTTTTTTTTTTCTTTTTCTTTTTCTTAAATAATTAATATCTGTGATCATTACAGGGGACAGTCTCCTAATAGATTTGTTGCAGGAGATGGCTCTTATCCCCACAGAACACATTGCTTAGTGACTCCTGTTCCGAATCCCCAGACTCTCTCAGAGGAAAAAGTATAATGCTGCCCATCAAGCCACCAGATCCATCATCAAATGAACTTTGAAAACGAGAGTCAGGTGCCCAGATAGATCTGGTGGCACATCACTACACAGCCCCCAAAAAGAGAAATATGAGGTATGATCCTGGCAACATTACTTATTGTACGACATAGCCAAGACATGTGGATTAGCTCCACCGAGGGTCTTAGGAAGTGAGCTGGTGAGACCCACAGAGGATAAGAATGGTCATGATCCAGTACAGGCTATACCCCAACACCTCAGGCTGGCATGCCAGAAACACCAGGCAAAGACTGATCGAACACAGTTTGGGAGGCGAGTATTGCCAAGACCTCTATACTTACCACCAAGTCCCGAGTGCTTGCTCAGAGGGGGTGGGATAATGGAGAAAGAAAACTCAAAAAACAGCTGCCTCAAGAAATGACTTGTATTTGTAAGAAAAGCAATGAATGCCTGGCACAGAGTAAAAAAATGCTCGTATGAAGTTAAAGTGAAAGAACAGAGGCAAATGTTCTTCAAATACCAGCAGCACACATCGTTAACAGTGCAAATATAAACTACAAAATGTTAGACTAATCTAGTCAGCCAGAATACAATGTTAGCCAATGTAGGAAATGGTTGAACTCTGCCACCGGTGGCCTTATGGCTAAGAATTAAAAGGACAGGCACATTAAAAAAAACTCTAAAAATCCTATGGAGTGGTTATTTTTTCTTCCCTCCCCCTTTTGCCTGGCGTGGAGGCATGGGCAGCGAGGCCCTCTCGGTTATGGCTCTCTGCAGCCGGCCACTGCGACAAGGCAGGGTGGCCTGCGGCGGGTCGCGAGAGTCGCTCGTCCCTTCGGCCCCTGGTAAGCACACAGTGGAGGATGCCACTGCGTCCTCACCAGTCCATGTCGAGGCACACGTCAACTCGACATGGGGGGTGGCTCTTTGGGAGATGCGCGTTTCGAGGACCTGCGTCCTCGGCTGCTTGAGGAAAGCTAAAATCTCTGACAGGTAGTTATGGATGGCTCTTGTGGAGGTAGCCACAATGCCTAGCTGCAGCTCCATGCGGCCCATGGATTGGGACATGAGACCCATGGACTGTGCATGCTCCCTCTTGATATTTTCCAGCAGCTGCACAATCCTACTGTTGGTTTCCATCAACAGCTTCTCTCCCTCTGTTAGCTGGGGCTGCCCTCTCCAACCCCGATCCCTAGGGACAGGCTCAACACCGCAGCGCTCTTCATTCATCTCATCATTTCCCTCCTCCTCAGGAGAGTCACTTTCAAACTGAGGAGTCCTACTGAGTGACTGATCCCCGGGAGACTGTATGTCCATGGTGCACTCCGGAGTCCGCGCCGGCGTTTGAAATCCCTCAAAATCCTCCCCAACGTTGCTGTGCGTTTCAGACGAGGACAGCGGCCACTGCCAGCTCTCTGTGGTCCTGGCTGGCGAGTCTTCGTCAGAGGCAGGCACCGAGGATTCCTGTTCTTCGGCCGGCGTGGACAGCGAGCTCCCTCGGTGATGGCCGGCTTGCCCCGAGGATCCAGGAACCTCCCCATCTTGCTCCCCAGTGACATCTGGCAATCAAATAGAGGAGCAACAACCACTGTATCTGAGGCCAGGCAGATGGAGGTATCTACATGCATTGGACAACACATAGAAAGAAGCCAGTTGGGAAGCCAGAGTGTATGTGTTTGGGCAAACGGAAGGGCGGACTAAAGTTTAGTGACTGCATTGGGCACGTGGCAATTGGTGTCATTAAGCACTTTTGGTCTCAATGCACACTGTCCTGTACCCAGAACACACACAGCCATGCTGCATCCCAAGGCAGGAGCTACCAAATTCCCCTCAGCGTGACTGTGACAGGAAATGTCAGTGAACCTAGCGAGAAGCTCACCTATGCACTGCAGTGGTGTCAGTCAGAAATCCCTGGGACGAGCTCAGGGCCAAGGGTCCAATTGAGCTTCCTGGGGTGCCAGATGTGCTCCACCACTGGCTGAGGGCAGCCCTTTGTTGCTCTGAAGCACTGCTGGCTATCTTCACTTTTGTCCGACGTCTCACGTCACCCCCACCCAAAATCTCTCCCAAATCACTGCTGCAGCGCGACGGTGGCCGTCCGTGGGATTTATCCCGCGAGCAATGCCCTCCCCAACATTTGCCGGATTTTCCTTGCTCTCTTCTCCAAACAGTAGGAAATGCTATCTGAGGGCATTGCTCACCGGGATCTCTTTGTCTCCTGGAAATGAACTGAGTTTTGCCCTCCCCTGGCTACATCTTCCCTTGCCTGAGGGTGGGTGGTGGAAGTCTGGGTGCAAGCGCTTCCCAGTGGCAACTCTAGAGAAAAATGCCCTCCCAAAGATCAGGAAAGGCTCAGGCTTTTGCACCCACAGGAATCACCGGCTCACAGTGGCGCGTGTCCTGCACCGCTCCGGATTATGTGAGGCTGTGGCCGGGACTCTGCACACTTTCTGTTACTTCAGACAAAAAAAACCTGAGTCCACATCTCTTTTTAAAATTTTTTTTGAGGGGGCCAATTTGGTCATCAGAAATCGCCCTGGGGCAGTGTGGCTGAAGCGCTGCAGGAGGCAGCCCAAAGCCCTGCATTCCCCACGCTCAGGCAAGGGACGGCTGGGAGGAGCGCTGCTGGCGGTGGGATTGTGACCTGACCAGGCTGCTGCTGCTCACACCGCAGTGGCCTCAGTGCCAGGTCAGTGCCAGATCAGTGCCATGCCTACTCTCTGGCATCCCAGCCTTGAAAAAAGTTTTTTTGGTTTTTTTTTTTTTTTGTTAAGGATTAATTTCTGCTTTTTGAAATACTGCTCTTCAGACCTCAGTGGAAGCTGTAGGCTTATATCTGCGAGGTGATGCTGAGGTCATGTTAAACCAGACTTCTGGTTCTGTTTATGAATCAGGGCAGGGCTTTGTTTGATTTTTTTAAAAAAATTATTTTATGTGAAATACAATGAAATGAAAAAATCTTTCTGACAGACCCAAGGATCCCTCCTTCTCTATCTCAATCCCTGTCTACCACAACGTGGCATCATTATTTCTACACCCAAGTGCCTGCAATATTATGGTGCTCTGAAAGGGATTCTGTGTGACTTCATAGAATGATGACTTTTAAGTGCTAAAATAATGGATATTATTCGTGCATTTAGCATATTCACTACTTCAAAGTATTCACATTCAAAGTATTCATATTGTCTCTGCGTCTGGCTGGACTGTCCAGTTGCATGTTTTATGGAAAGTGAGGATGAGATTGTATTTGTAAAAAGGCATGAGCTCCTTATGAAAATGAATTTTGGGGACAAACTGTCATGCAATCATTGGCTCTTCCACTCCATGGAGATTTGAAAGGAACTATATATAAACCTAACTAAGAACTGCTTCTTCCTCGGCAATTCTTCTCCTGCTTTGTCTAATATAGCCATAGCTGCATTCCTTCATTAGCAAAGCTCTCTTAACAGCTACGGTGTAGGACCATGAAATTATTTCTCAGCATTTTCCTACTTGAGTACACATGAAAAAAAAAAGAACAAAAAAACAGGGGACCTACTTTTACCACACAAAGCAAACACACACTTCAGTTAAGGTCTATGGAATCAAGAGTGAGGTAAGGGATCATAAATACTCATTCTGGTAGAGCCACTGGTCATACAGAATGTCTTGGCATTTCTTTTGACATGTCAGCAGAAAATTCCCCATATTTGAAAACCCCGCCTATGTGGCAAGTGTTCTAAACAGAGCCCACCTAACAACTGGTAAGTAGTAGAACCAAACTATAGTGGAAGTCAAAAACAGAAGCAAAACGAAATCAAAAACCTCCAAACTCCACACTGATTTATGAATACTTCTGTAAATGGTATCACTGTGCCTAACTTGTTCAGTTCAGGGGGACCAGAACACCTTTGTTATTTGTGCATGTTCTACACATTTGCCAGAGGCTCGTAAAGAAAAATTCCTCTGAAAAAGCACAATAATAAATTTTTGCAAAATTCCTTACGTCCTGCAAAATGTTTGCCATCCTCCCAATCAGTCTTCTCAGCCTTTCAGAGCTGAAAGAACAGCATCTGGCAATAGGTGACCAATGACACAAATGACAAAGGGCGCAAGCAAAGAGTCTGTGAAAACCCCTGGGCAGAAGGTTAATTGCAGAAACTCTTGGCGAATACTTCTGAATAATGAATACATGCACAGGCTTTAGGTTAGGTTGGTAAACTTGGCTGGCAATGAGAAGGAGGAATAACCATAGCTGTTATTATTTGTAACAAGGTGTTCAGCATCTCTCAGCAACTCTGGTTTCTGGAAGCATTGCCATGGGGCATGGGAAAACAAGGGTGTGTTACAGGCATGGAGTTCCACAGACTTTCCTTCACTAAGGAGCAGTCATGGGAAAATTGCCTGGAGGCCACTGGCTGACACCACCTGGACGAATGTGTGAGTCTCTGCCCAAGAAATCCATTCCTTGGTGACCAAAAGTAGCCCTAAATTCTGGGCGGATCTTGGTCAGATTGGTTGCACCAGTGCCTAGGCTGGGGCTGTGGGAAAGGTGTGCCAGGCACAGCAAGGGCACTGGAAAACTGGGTTCAGCCAGAAACTGTCCTTATGTTTGAACAGCTGACCTAGTGACCTCAACTAACTGCCTTTCATTCCTTGGAAAAGGGATCACTTCCAAAAAAAGAGACAGAGAGGCCACTACAACCATGAAGTCAAAATCGGCCAGGGATCAAACCATGCACCAACATGGCTGACCTCACTTGGTTGTTAATTTGCTTTAAAAAAACCCCAAATGTCTTTCTTTTCAAGCTTTAAATAGAGTGGGTACAAAGAAACACAGCTGGCTTCCCTGGGTGTGAAGCAAAGGCAAGAAGTCAGAATCCCTGATCTTTCCAGCAATTTCCACCTGACACACCATTCCTACATGCAGCATTTTGCTCACAGTGCTAGATACAACTTACAGGCAAAACAGGTCATTTCTGTCTTCTACAGGTATCTTTACAGCAAGTGGTAGCAGCCATCAAACCTGCAGCCTCCAAGGTTCACATTCCTAACCTCATGTCCCTTGCTCTGCCAGAGCAGGACTTCCATCTCCATCCTTAAATGACCAAGGAAGGGACTCAGAAAGGAGCATGCACATGGGCTAAAGGGAGCAGAAACATCTGGAAGTCAGTGACCCACTGCACTTCAGCTTTAGTGTTTGATCACTGCGGGTACTATGCAGCTATTTCCAAAAGCCCCCTGGGACCCATAGGTTTCTGAAGGCTGTCTCTTGTTTTACCTCGTTGACTCTGCCATGTTTAAGGAAAAAAGAGATCTGGTATTAAAGGGGTCCATGCAATAGGAACGGGTGAGCCTCCAGCAAAGTCCTGGCTATCTCCTTTTCTCCCCTGTTGGGCAGGTTCTCTGTTTCTGCAGTGGAGCAGAATCTGCCAGACAGATTCCCTGTTCCTGCTGTCTGTCTGGGTGCTTCCCTGGGCTGACACAGAGCCTGGTCTGACGTGGTGGATCAGCAGGTGCTCCTGGAGGCCACAGGAGAGCTGCTCTAGGTGTGCCTGCAGGGGAGAGCTGTGGTTTGCCCCATCCTGCCCTGAGCATGCTGTTCAAAGCCAAGTTTATTCCAGCCTTTAGGTTCATGAATATGTCCATTATTTTGGAGCACTGCTATTCCGTGCGGTCTCCTCGCACCACAACGTTCATTACCACTAAGAGTCCTTTGTGCTGGCCATTACGCATCTTTAGGATTGTAGCAATTACTGGGTTGAGATACACAGAGAACTACTGAATGGTTGACTCAGCTGCAGGGGAGGACTGAGACAGAGGCCAAGAACAGAGCAGGGCTTTGGATATACACAAACTTTAGAGACATCAGAAGTATTTCTTTAACTTTTGTTCACTGAAGAACATTTGAGATTTATGCCTGTGTTGTGCCTTACCTGCCACTTGGACTGGCAGCTGATCCCTCCCCTGAGATGTGCTGCTCTTTAAGAAGCCCTCCTTTTGAAATCCCACCATTCCTGTTTCACCTCTGCTACCGGGTCGTTGCCTTTTCCATTATCTTTCCTTTTCAGACTGCCCACCAGCGGAGCTGCACGTGAGGGCTGGGGCACCGTCTCTTCCTGCTGACAGACAGGTGGCTGGAGATGTTCCTTGGCCACAACAAGTGGGCCAGGAGCTCAACAATAGCGGGAACACAGCTGGGGAGCTTCCCGGGCCCTGCCTCTGCTGCTCTGGGCCTGGGCCTCTGTCTGTATCTCATCATCCCTCCTGGGATGGGTGCATTTCTCAAACTGCTTAGGTACCAAGGTGATAGGTGCCTTGTAAATACCTAAGATAGATACAGACAGAAACTGTACCAGGCACATTATGCAACACTTCACACAATGCCAAAGGCACCTCGGTGCTGTAGGATCACCCACCTGGTCCAGCATCTGCAGGCAAATATTGGGCACATGCATTTTTCCTTTGGAAAAGTGATGGGAACACAGGACATTCATTCTTCCTTGGTGGCACCAGGTTTGGGCACACAGCCCTTAGTGTCGGGCACTGCCCATGCAAGGGTTTTGCTTCATCTCCTTCCCTAAATACGAGCTTGCAGGTTTAGTCTAATTTCCTTCGTTAGCCGATAAAATTTGCTTCCTTGTCAACAATCTGCAAAAACGGGTTACAGAAGCAGCACCAAAACTAAAGGGGTGGTCTTCATGTGTGCCTATTAAAAATGCATAGAGATTCTTCTAAACTACATAAAAACATGGCTGTGGTGTTGCTTTTATCTTATGGATTCGATTTTCTTCCCAATTTCTTTTATTTTTAACTACAAGTAGCTTGTTTTTAGCATGAAGTGATTATGCATATAATTAAGTTATGTCTGGGGGAAAAAAAAGAAAAAAGCACCATCTAAATCAAGTAGGTGCAATTGTTTGCACTGCATTCCTTTTAGGTTTTTGGCACTTCCCATATATGTGCCAAAGGCCTTGCCCTGCTTAATTTGTAAAAGAATAGCTGGGAAGTAGCTGGATAAAAACCTCAGGGGGAATGTCTGTGGGTGGGAGAGCTACTAAAGGACAATTTGGGCAAACAGTGGGTCTGGGGATCCGGACAAGGCTTTCAAAGAAGCAGCTGAACAAAAATTCTAGACCATCTTCCCAATGCTAATGGGCAGGTGAGAACCTACAGATTTCAAAAGAGCTTGGTCAGACCACAGGAGTTCATCTGATAACGTTGCTTGGCACAGAAGCAACTTCACCTGAGCAGCAGAACTCCAGTGTCCCTGGGGGAAAAACAGGTGGGTCCCGTTTGGAGATGGTTAAAAACGGATCTGTGCCCACTGAGAACTAAGGGCTTTCTTTTCAGCTCTTCAAACAGGATCAGAGGTATAAAAATTCATCAAAGACCAAAAGTAGGTGAAGTATAACGAGGCCTTCAACACACCACTGAGCATTTGAAGACTGACCTTAGCTAGAGCATGGATTCAGAGTAAGAACATTAAAGGTTAAGGTCTAAATCCAAATTTGTTGTTTAAGAACAAAAATTAAAGGGAAGAAACAACAAGTTCAGCCTACAGTTATGTCCTGTATAGTTAAAAATATACAGAAATGGAATGACCTGAGTTTTCATGTGGACAACTAGGCTAATCCTCATCAATTTGCCACCACTACATTTTAATCTGGAATAGACTTCTTCCAGCCCCACCCCAAATGAACAATTTGCAGGATTGTGCTTGAATCACAATGCCCAAATCACACATTTACCATTCTGCAAACAACAGGCAGAGAATATCATTTTAGCAGTCAGCATAATGAGGAAATAATAAAAGCGCTTTGCAATACAGTCAAACACAAAAGGCACTTGAAACACTTTCCTTCTATGAAAATTAACTAAAAGTACTTGTCTGTTCTCTGGGATACTGTAAACTCTACAAAGTACTCTAAAACATAATTTAAAAAGAAAAAAAATATATAAAAGAAAGCAATAAAACATAAAAACTTTAGCAACTAAAATTAATCATTTAACATTGAGTATCTATAAATACCATTACATGATTTATGAAAATGCTTTGTAAGTATTCACAATAAGGAGCTCTCAAAACTTTCTTGAAAGAAAGCCTTATTTGTGTTTCTAGGGCTGAAAATAGCTTTACATTAGTACACACAAGTCACATTTACACATTTTAACCACACCATCAAGAGTAATTTTAAGGAAGGCAGAAAACTGATATGTTCAAATTCCTTTCTAGAGATACAATTTTCAAGTACCAGCTCTTTAACAGCATGTTCATTATTAAGGAAATAATGATACAGGCATTTAAAATACACCTGCAATGCTGAAGCCTTGCAATTCAGCCTACCTTGAAAGAGGAATGGTCATTGTCTAACAGTGGTTTCTGTTCAAGAACAAAAACAAAGCAGAGAATATAGTCAATACCCACTCCTACCCTGCAAGCCAGGTGGAATTTAAGCGGCAATTTGATGTTCTGTTTAAGAGACAGCATTTGAAAATCTGGCCTAGTCACAAAGGAAAGGCAATCAACTCAAAGAAACCAAAAAGGAAGTGGAGGATCTAAGACACTTGCAGCCTTCTCTGGTCTTAACGCTTAACTCTCACGCTTCCACACCGAGGGGAAAAACCAAACAAACTATGAGGAATTATCTAAAACCATTTATTTTTAATTAGGTTAGAAATTAATTAACATGGGTACGTGAACATTTGAAGGAAAAAGAAAAAAAAAAGAAATAGCAGCAAAGGGAGTTTTGAGATGAGGGAGATAAGTCCTTCATCTCCCTGGCTCCTGAAAAAGAGAGAGAACACATTAAAAGTGCTGAAAGAGTTTTCCACTGCCCTAACTGTGCCATGTTGGGAAACACACGCAATTTTAACTGCTCCTCAAGCCCTCATGGTTTTGAATATGTGTTTAGATATTAAATTAATAATATCTGAGCACAGCCACACTCACGTAAACCAATGTATTTAATGTGTCTCTTTGCAAATGCTACAAACCCCACATTTTCTGTAACACTTACAATTCCTTTTCCAACTTCTTTTATACCATTGTCTTGTTTGTCTGATGCAGAAAGGTTTTGAAAACCTTTTCAATTACGGTCCTGTAGTTAAGAAAAACAAGTATCATGACAGGGCACTACATCCTTGAGAATAAGCTGATAAATTCAAAATAATAACAGTGTAGATGAGAGCACCCACACAGAGACTCAGGCAGCCTCTGCTCAGTATTCCCAGTGCTCCCAAAATGTTACTTAAAGCACCACATGAAAGGTAAATCCTGGTCTGAAGAAGTCTTTAGTACCAGGAGTTACCTGTTAAGTTTAGACTCTGTGCCACAAATTGCTAATCAGCACGTTGCCGATTAGGTGCCAAGATCTTTTTGGTGGAAAACACAGGTTTAGCACTGTTCCCTTTTTGAAACATGCCGATTTTCAGTACTTTTCTCTCACAAAGAGTTTTACAAGTACTTATATGGTAGCCACAGTCCTAATCCTACACTTACACTGCGGTGGACTCCCCCGAGTTACACTACAAGCCATAAAATCAGTAACCTCGCTGCACCAACCACAAATGGGGCTGGCATCTCTTCACACAGACTTGACAAATTCCACCCAGAGTCACTGCTTTCTGCCTGAGATAAATGACAACCCGATGACAACCTTTTCCTCATTACTACGCTGCCACCTCATTAGAATTTCAAATACATAATGCGAATCAATTACTTACAAGGGATAACCTTCAAGAATTCTTCATGAAGCCTGATGCCTTTTGCTCTCATCTTCTCAAACACAGTGTCTGGTGAAGATCTGAAAACCTTCTTCCTACAGAGAAGCACTGCAGACGCTGGGAGCTATCACAGGAGCTGACGTGGTGAGTGCTGTAAAAGTTGCTTTGGGGGTATTTCCACTGTTCCCTGCAGACAAATCTCCATCATCAACTCCACCACAGTGAAATAAAAAAGTGAGTTTTGAACCCAGACGGCTTTGGGAGTGGTCTCTTCAAACAGAACAGAACACTGAGAGCTAATCCACTGCTTGGCATTCATTTATATGTATTTGCTCTGCAATTTCATTGTTTCAGATGCCATTGGAAGGTGCCACCTTTGAAACAATGGACAACAGGAATGGGATGAAGTGGGAATGCTTATTGCAGACAGAGCTAATAATATTTCTTTTGAATGCCATCAACTGATATTTTTCTATTCGAATGCCAGTAAGACTTGATGCCAGGTAACAATATTCTGCGTTGATGATATCATAGTTATTCTGTATCTGTGAGGTGGTGATAGAATCTAAACCCTCCAAAGGAGAAAATCCTTTATTTACAGTTGGTACTGCAGCCCACAGCGAACCCCAAAGACCAGGATTAACACACGCACTTTATCAGTATATGGTATATATCAATATTTTATACTGATTACCATATCGAATCTAAGAACAAACAAAGCACCACCCCTAGCTCACAACTGACACCCGTGTGACACTGCCAGCAGAATATTTATTAATGCAGAAGAATTATTTATCTTGTGATTCCCATTTTGCTGTGGAAATTTAATCTGCTCTATTCTTCATTTTATCCCTTCTCTTAGAGGATTTTTATATGAGGCGTTTTAAAATTCAGCACTGTCCACTCCAGCTTTCACTGAAAATCCCAAATCACTCACTAAATCAAACCAATTTCCTGGCAGCAAAGCAAGAGGAGCAGGAAACTTTTAAATCATGTATCTAGACATTTACAGATCTTAGTTTATGGATGTGTTCCTTAAGGATCATATAACTTTAAAATTCTCCCTCCACATTGAGTTATTGGAAAGTCAAAACAAAAACTCAAGGAAAAGCCATTTAAAACCAAGCTCTCCACCAGCTGCATAAACTTCTTATGAACAGAGTTAAATTTAAAGTTTTAAAATATTAATTTTGAAGCCCCAATGATACCTATTTTCCCATGGTGATGATGAAAACTATGACCTCAAATTTTTCTCTTCATCTTTCATTTCCAGAGTATTTTCAAACCTCCATTTCAATTTGCTGCACGAATATCCTGGTTATCCTTCAGTATTAATGGAATCACATTTTAAGTGCTGCCTCCAACAAGTTGCTGCTACAACTCTTGGTTTACACGTTGCCATAACTTACTCATACAACAGTTCTGGGAAAATTACAAGGCACAAGAAAGAAAAACACCTCTCCCCCATCCCAGGTGTCCCGCAAAATCCAGAAAGTAGTTTGGAAACACGACCCCTCCACACACGCGTTTCAAGGCTGGCAGCTACCTCTGAGTCAGGCAACTACTGCAAGCAGGAAGTCAGTGCCACAGATGAAGTTAAATTTTAGTGATTCATGCTTTGTAACTGCAGTAAAATGACAGAACTGCCCATGCCATACTGCTCCAAACCTAAGGAATTTATCACCTGTCTCTTTGGACACAAACACCCTATCTTCTATCCTGAATATCAAAAAATACAGCCTATGTCCTGCCCTGCCTTCCTTTCCCCTGCTCTCCCAATGAACCGGAACCCATCTCCAGAGACAATCAACAAGACCAGTCAGACAGAACCACAAAAGCCATTCTTTTTATCTTAATGCCTCCCCCATCTCTGACCCAGAAAACTGAATTTTTGGTTGACAGAAGACTTTACTCAACAATACAAAGATTTTTTTTTAAATATGCTGCCAAAATATATTTTTCAGTAGCAATGTGGTTTATCCTGTCATATTCTCTGAATGGAGAATGGCAAATATCCCTAGCTGGAACCTCTGGTAACCACCTGAAAGGAGGTCAGGAAAGAGCAGGAAAATAAACAGGGAAAAATAACCCAGTATTGTCCTATTAAAAGTTAAAAAGGAAAAGCTTCCCTGCTGAGAGAAGACACTGCCTACAGCCTAGATTTCCTTTCCATGACACTGAGCCTTGTCCAAGAGCAGGACACAGCCTGGTTTTCACCAGCTACCACCCAGGGGCTCAGGGAAGCAGGAGACTCTTCCTTGGGCCAGACTCCACGAGAAGGTGGAAATGACACAGCCCCTGCTCGGCAGAGCTCACAGTCCAGGGAAGCAAAATGACGTACAGGAGCATGGAGAAAGTGCAGCTCAACACAAACAAACTCTCTGTACACAAAAATACATTTACGGAAACTATTAAAATAGCACTGCTATTTCTACCTACCCCCCTGCCTCGCCATCAGTGCTGGGATGATTGCTCAGTAGGGATCTAGGGAAGGTGGGTCTTTGGGAGAGATTTGAAGGAGAAGGTGGTGGTGGCCTCATGAATCAGTCCAGGGAGGGCACTCCATGCATACAGGACAGCGTGGAAGATGTTCTATCGGACACTACAGAATTGTGCAGAGCAGCATTTCCTCAGGTGGGAAGCCCAGGTGTGGTGTGCGAGATCCCTGATTCCTGAGCCAGACACAGTGTGGGCACGGGAGAACGCGTGGCCATTCGGGAGATGAGCGGGATCACTAACGTGGGACTGCACTGGGGTGGGGGGGTCACTGGCCACTAACTCTCTGTGGCTGCCAGTCAGCACAGGAACTGTGAGGAGATGAGATGGAAGGGGTTGGAAAAGAGTTGGGTACAGAGAAGGAAAAAAAAGGCAAGGTGAAGGAAAGGAGACAAAAGGAAGAAATGCGGGGGATATTTTCGAATGTGGTCTTCTGTTTGAGTTTCTTAGTGTGTTTGTAATTTATTAACTAAATAACTAAAAAAACATATACAATAATTAATGTACATTTGACACCATAAAATAAACTGGACCATATGCCAACATTTACATTATGTTATTATCCTTCACTATGGAAAGGTGAGAAACAGGTTAAACAAGAGACAAAATGCTTCCCCTTACCCTTCTTCTTCCGTACTGAAGCTTGGAAATAGAAAGGGAATGAACTGTGAATCAATTCTGAAGGTAATTTTTTATATGCTAAATCCTTGTCTGTCATTTTGAGCACAAACATTATCCTTCCCTCTAAGATGTCAGTCTCTCCCTGCTCACCTCTACTAAACAGGTATCTCTCAAACCACAGCAGATAAAATCTGATTTTGCCAAGGTGTTTTTCAGGGTTTATGATAACTCTGAGGAATTTCTCCCCGCAGGTATTAGGGATACATGCACAATTTTTTTTTCTTCCGAAGTTCTTTTTTAAAAACAGTAATTGGGGCAACTTATTGATGCCAGGGCTGTCAAACTATGTCAACACTGGGCATTTCCAAATCTTTGCAGATTGAAGTGGAAAGGAATCATTAGTACACGGCATTTTTTGGATTAATTGAGGACAGCTCAGATGGTCTGCTCTGTATTATGAAGAACAGAATAGCTCAAAACATGTCAATAAAATTGTAAGTAGGGTTCAGAGCCAGGCAAAGGAAGTGACTGTAATGACTGCAAGATGGATATTTTTTTTTTAAATGATGTTTAACTTAGCTAGAAGTCATTACAAAACTCTGCACTCTAAGGGAAAACAAACGGGGAGTTTCTATTTATATTTTTCTTCTATTACATAACAAGGGACATTCAATAAAATTAAAGGCATCACATTCAAAACCAATAAAAAGGAAATACATCTGTACACAGCACATAATTAGCCTGTGGGATTCTTTGTCACGAGACATTGTTGAGACCATGAGCTTCTCCAGTTCAGGAAAAAGGGTTACACAGAGGTATCGATGAGAACATCCACAGTGCTCACTTATAGGCACTTCCTGTTTGGTTTGCACATGTTTGCCATGAAAGAAATGCTTATTCACTGGGGAGTTCAGTGGCTATAAAAATGTGGGTGTTCTCATAGCTCTCACAGATGTCCAATATATACACATATACATAGAGAGGGAGATAAATTATGTATAAATACACACATACAAGCTGTGTTTTATGTCAGGAGACAACTTCTAACTGATGGCAGGGAGAACGTCTTCCCTGTGGAAGCTCATTCTGCTGCTGTGCAATTTAAGAATTCTTGTCCCTTCTGATAACAGCCCTTTCCCAGGACAAATATGAAAATAGGTAGAGCACAGATGTTATTTGGAACAGCAGTCACATTGTTTGCTAGGGTGGCAAATGTTCAGAGTGTCACACAAGTGGCATTTTACAGCCTTGTTTAGGAAGGGAGCAAATTTCTGCCACTTCTAGAGCTTTCCTAGAGGACAAGCACCTCTGGAACACGGTGCAGGACTAGTTCTCAGAACAGAAAACTCCTGCCACTGCAATATCTGCCCCATCTGGATAAATATGAGTGGGAAATGTGCTTAAAAATGGAAATACGTCCCATGGTTGCTTGTTAAAGGAGGTGCAGTGGTTTCTGCCACTTGGTGAGGACGAACAGCAGATCAAGGGCTACAACCTGAGCAGGGGGCTGGGAAAGCTAAAATATGATGGCCTCCACTGGGGACTACTAACAAGCTATTCTCCCCTAGGAAAATGCTGCTTTTGCTGTAAGAACAGCTTCAATCTTCCTGTGGAAGATCGAAAAGTCAGAGGAACAGAAGAATATCCTCAGCTTGAAAGCAATTGGCAGAAGAGGATAACAAAGGAGCAAAAATGGTGCCTAAGTATTGCTGTCCCCTTGGGAAGGTGGTTGATAAACCAGCCAAGTTTTACAAGCTCTCAGCACTCCATGAAAGGAAAGCAAATGAAAAACACCCAGACCCACAAAATGTGCTCCAGAAATAATATTTTATATTTTAATCCTGGAAGTAAAATGATGGAGCATCCACAAGATGTTGATACCTAAGCCCCTAAACTTCCTTGCACATAAAAATCAAATTTTCTGAGACCTGCTAGAGCTAAATAATCAGACAGGGGAGGTTTTTTTTGGTCTTCATTTGGTTGTTAGACCATAGAGAAGACAGCACCCACTTCAGCACCCCTTTGCTGGGAAGACTTCCCACTGCAGTTACGTGACTCGACTCACTAAAGGATAGATGGGGTCCATCTGCCCCAGAAAACATTGACTTGCAGGGGAAAAAAAAGGGGCCACGAGGCTGTGATTGCTTCCAGTTGGCCTTCAGATGAGTCCATGTCAGGAAAACCCCAAGCTTATAAAATTAAGTATTTAAATCGCTGCAGAATTACATGGAAAAATGGTTTTATTGTGTGAATTATTATCATCTACTGCCCTGCAGTGAGGGATGTGGTTTGGTTTTATACCCATTTCTCACTTGCTAAACACACTGTTTTACTGTTACAGCCACATAGAAATATGCACTGGGCTTTTCTCTTTTTAGATGTGATTTATTCCTATTTCCATGTCTTAGTCTAGCTGCAGAAATTCTACCTTTTAATGACCTAACAGATTAAAACCAGGAAGAAAAGAACATCTACTCTCCTCATTTCTAGAAGATGAATACAAATTCCTGAAGAACTATGCATATCTAGAATGCGGATGATCAAGCAAAGGAATCTACAACCACATTTCTCAAAATTAGCAAATAAAAGACTGAATGCTCAATAATTTTTTATTACCAATAGTGAGAGGAATTAAGTTTATATCATGCACAGAAGTCAAAGTGATATCATAATATGCACTTTTTCAGATCAAATGAAACAAGTTGAAGCTGCTTCAACACTGTCAGCTTTTAACAACAGCTTCTGACAGCTTACCTTTATCCACTAATGAGAGGCCACAGAAATTTAAAATAAAACAATATTAGATGAACTGAAAATTTAGAAAGCAAAGCTAACAAAACACAATACAGCATTATTTTCTTTTTCTTTTTTTCTTTCTTTTTTTTTTTCTTTTTTTGGTAGATGTGCCAAACTTTGATGATGCATAAAAAGTATCAACATTCCCTTGCGTAGCAGTAAAGGCACAAGTCTCCACAAAAATCAGTCATGCGAGTCATGCACATTTTGAACTCTCCAAAGATGCAGCATTCTTAAAACCTCCTCTGCTCTAGACACTGTACACAGTGCAGCTCCCTCCATCAATTTCACATATAGACATATAGATAGATATTTACATCTCCACTAAGCCAGCATGCTTGCCAAAAAACACTTTCTTACCAAGCTCTTCAAGCTCTGAGGTCATGGACTTAGACCGCAGGGTCAGTGCAGTGGTTGGAGCTCGCTTAGGAGGTGGTGGGGCTGTGCATGGAACAGAAAAAACACACAGGTGTCAGCCAACACACACCCTGGAAGCCCTATGCTCACAATTCCACAATTCCACATCAATTGGAAAGAATAAGCTCCATGAAATAAGGCGAGAATAAATACCTACGTGCGGAGGAAAAAGCCCTGAGATGCTTTTCATGGACTGAATTTCTCCACTGTTTCTGGTTCTAGCGTAGGTTGCTTGACACATCCGCAAGCTTTTATGTAACAGGATACATAGAAACACTTAAAGCTAAATAACTGTGCACTCCTGTTTCCCAGCAGGAAAAGGGCTTTCTAGAGAAAGGACCTCGCAGCAGTGCTGCCCCTCCTGAGAAATGTATGGGGCTAAAAACCTCCTGGGCACCAGCCAATCTCTGGCAGATTCATTTAATCTTTGGAGAAACTGTTCCATCTGAGAAATCCAGGAAAGAATATTCACATTTGTCTGAGCTGTTAAGGTGAGTCTAGGGGAAACAGGTGTTTCCCTTCTCAGGATAAACAAGACCTTACAATATCAAGGCACATCTAGCACAAAAACTAAAATCTGTGCTTTAGTATCCTGATAACTAGTATTTCTGGTGGTCAGAAAAGACCAACTCACTCCAGCCCCTCTGCCACGGGCAGGGACACCTTCCACTATCCCAGGGTGCTCCAAGCCCCATCCAACCTGGCCCTGGACACTTCCAGGGATCCAGGGGCAGCCACAGCTTCTCTGGGACACCTGGGCCAGGCCTCACAACCCACACAGTAAAGAATTTCCCCCTAATACTTAGTCCAAACCTGCTGCCTTTCAGTTTAAAGAATCGCCCCCTGTCCTGTCACTACATTTAAGGCCAACATGACACATCCCAAAAGGCAAAGAGGTTTGTTTAAAATGTGTGAACAGTCATTCCATCAAGGCAAAAATAATGCAGGACCATGCTGGGATGTGATTTAGTCTAATACAGCCTTTCCCCTCCACCCCACAAGCTGGTCTCATTTTTAATTTTTTAAATTATTAGTATTTTTAATAAGCAGTAGAGGTGAAAAACACTCCCAGCGTAGACAGAAAGTTTTAGTTTCCTGGAGCAGGAGGGAGCCCTGGAGTGCCAGCTTCTCCCCTGCTCCTGTGCTGAAGAGCCAGGTGTGTGTGAGGGATAACTGGGAATGGCGGGAGGAACAGGAACTTGCAGCAACGTGCTGCTGCTGTGTGGAACACCAGTGAGCAGCAGCAATCTTTCCTGCTTAATGATAATTATGAGGGCCTAATGACTTCCCTGCATAGCTGGGAAAGCAAACTCAGGGGCATCTAAGGTGAAGGAAATGGTGTAAATTCCTTTTTTTGTTTCCTCTCTTTATTTTGGGTGAAGTTTTTGCGGTGGCTTTTTGGATGGGTGAGTGAGAAACACACTACTGAACTACCCCCATCTCAAGTAAGTCTGGAATTCATAAAAGATCATCTGTTCTTAGTGCTTTTCCTCCTTCACTGCTGCAGGAAGTTTTACTACAAGATCCTCAAACACACACACGTGAAAACCCCCAAAAGATGAACTTTCTCATCAAGCATTACGAGAGAATATTGCTCTTGTGGCCACGTATTGATGTCTAACCCAACAGAATTGCATCACTCTAAATTAAACAAGAACCAGCCATTTCAAATTTCAGAAGGCAAGTCTAATAAATCAGAATTTAGAAAGTAGCAATTTTGTGCCCATATTTGGTTTTCTGTGAAGCAAGAGCAGGAGAGTCCATTAGGAAGAGAGAAAAATGTACCTTTCTTCCTTGCTGTGTCATCTGGATCAAGATTCCTGGTTACTGTGACAACCTTCAGCACGAGGTGATTGCCCCCCTGTCGAATCATGTTCACCACCTGCCTGTGGCCAACTTTCACTACATTCTCATTATTAACCTGCACAGAAAGGAAGGAGTCTTTTAGACCAAAATGCAGAAAATTTTTGTTCTATCATTTTTATAAACAGAAGGTGGAAAGAACGGGAAGAAACAGAATTTCTAGTTACTGCCTTTTAATCAAAATAAGTACTCAAGGAACAGTGCATAGCTGACATGATGGCCAGAAAACAAAGCTTCTCCTTTGGGAAATACACATCTAAGTAAATTCAACCAAACCCTTCCCTTTACGTATTTTATTTACAACAATCAGAGTTTTCCTTCTGCAAGTTTCTGGAAGGATCTCTTGTCCTGGAAGCAAAGGCAACACGGCCATAGCAGGCCCAAAGAGTCTCCACGGAAAAAGAGGAGTTAAATACATGAAAACCAAGCAACTACTGTGGTCATGGCAATTAAACTTCAAACTGCACTGCAACACTCAGTTAAAAAAAAAAAAATTTTAAAAAAAAATATATATATGTACTCTCTCAGTAATTCCTAGTGCTGCATCATCCTTTTTGCTGGATACGTCTTTCCATAAATTAATAAATTAATAAATTAATAGACACATAAAATGACAAATTAATAGACACAGAAGAAAGCCAAGGCATAACAACTGCAAATAAGCACGGCTAAAAGTAATTTATTTATTCATTCAATCCATAAGGAGTTACTGGAAGTTATCTGAAATCTGAATGATGACAACATGTAAGACTGAAGTGCTGCCTGTGCTATTTGAACATAAAAGATACTGAGGAATGGAGGAAGAGCTGCTGCCAGAATACATGCTGGGAAGTTGATCTCTCTCCAAAATTCCACTGACTCAGTAATATTTCACTGAGATCACTCAATGCCTTCCAAAATGAACAGTCATTTTCAAAGTAAGTGTTTTTAGCCTCCTCTATTTATTCTGACAGGCTGGGCATCTCACACTCTAAAGGATTTACAGTTTGGAGCAGAATCTCTCATTAAATATTATTGCCATTTAGCAGAATAAACAACACAAGCCGCCCCACTCCAACCTGAAATCATTTTTCCATCCACTGTCTGGACGGAAAATCTTCCCTTTTTCCAGGCTTTAGCTGAGCCAAAATGCATTTTAATGAAGCAGTGCATTGGTAAAGCATCTTTTCAACACAGTGCTGCAGTCAGGAGCCCGAGGGGCGAGCTGTGTGCTCTGTGTCTGAGCTAGAGGTGCTTTTGGAGATGCTTTTTTGGTTTCATGTACTGTGACGTAGGCGGAACACACGCTGAACATCCAGACCTGTTGAGCAGGCAAAGACGAAGTTCTCTCCTTCTGTAGGTGGAGGGTATAAAAGAATATCGATTTAAATAGGGCTCTTGCTGGTTTGCTTTATTTTACACCTTCTTAGCATCTGGTATTTAATTCCAAGAGATATTTATTTAGCTGGACCAATGGCACCTAAATTTAATCTGTCTAAAACACTGAAGGAAACAGCATTAGCCATTTACTTCTGAATGCCTTCCAGTATTAAAGCCTCAACCAGGTAATTCTTTTCCACAGGAAAAAAAAAAATCCTGTAATTAATAATTATGGAATGCATCTACTCTGTTTTTACTGGAATTAAATTTCAAGCTTGGAAGCCAGTAAGGATTACAATGTAATCCCTAATGCTGTCAAAAAATAGAGCCCTCCAAATAAATCAGAAGTCAATATTAATCAAACACATGTACACTTCACTAGTGTAAAGTGATAAATGTGTAATATGATAAACAGCTTATGCAGTATCCCATCTGTTCCCATCGTTCTGTGCAATGATATTTAACATTTAGAGCAGGAGCAAATATATACAACATGTTTTTTTAAAGCTGCCTCAGAAACAGAACCTGTAAATGACTGTTTATAGCAGCTTTGTTGAAAAGGCGCAGTTACAAAAGCTGGGACCAGAAAGATTTACCCGAAAATAAATAAAATAAAAATATTGATAGGAGAGCCAAAGGTTATTTAACTCAGAGTCTTACAGAAATACTGGAGAACAAAAGAATCATGAAACCAGCAGGGCATAACCTCATCTTCACAGTCTTTAGCACCTCCGGGGGTAAAAGTGGAGCGTGACTACAAAGCAATAACTCGGGAATTGTCAATAGCTTATAAAGATTTCAGTGACATCATTTCTTTTACCCTCCTTCAGTGTTTCATCCAGAAGCCAAATGACTGCAGGAAGGGTCACTAATCACTGAGACACCCGAGTTCAAGCAGGTTTGTCTGACAGTTTTAGTTCGATATTATGCAGCAAAACTTTTCCAGGTGTGAACAATTTCAGGTGAATCTCTCTCGACTTCCACTTCAAGCTTTGGCTGGGGGGACTTTGTAAACCAGGAAAGCAGGTATCTATTCCCAGTGTGCCAATTCATTTCATAATCACCTCAGTGTTCTCGGTATTAAATGTAATCCTGCTTTTTAAAACAGTCAAAAACTGCTTTTCCTTTTAGCGGCTGAGTGTTTGGAAGGAAGCTCTAGAAACAAAGAGTAAAGTTGTTTTGCAGGCACAAATTTGTGTCTTTCCCTCTTCTTCAACCCAATCTTTCAGCATATTCTCTGCAATCTTTCACTGCAAAACCTGAAGTTCTTCTTTTCCTTCTACTATTCCACAAAATATTCCTGCACTGCCATTTTTCTGCCATGTCCTTCATAAATAAGTGAAAACAGATAATAGAAACAGACATGTGAGGAGGCTGGGTCTATGCTACATCAATTAAATCATCCAATAAACCAAATGCAAGGAAAACTGTCCCTTGGGACAGCCCACCGTTTCAACAACTCTCCTCTATCCACTCTGGACTCTGGGGAAAAGCCTCAGAATTCTGTATTTTTGAAAACCATCCTTTATTATCATCTGGTTACTGGCCAGTGGGATGGAAATCACTTTGAGAGAATTAATTTATGAAAAAATACCACCTCATAGACTGAATGTCTTTTAAAATACTCCAGACAGGCTGGATAAAAGCTTTTTTTTATTTTTTCTGAAATGCACAGTTGTGCAATGAGTTGAAAAAATAATATAATATAATATAATATAATATAATATAATATAATATAATAGTAAGATAAGCAGCACATTGTAAGCTGGCAGATGCACGAGCTGGAACACATTCACCAGAGCAGCCTTCCTGCAGGAAGGTGCAAAAGGAAAAAAAACCAAACCACTGCCAGAGAAAGAGACCTTTGCAGACTTTGTTCTATTAATAAAAAAATAGATTAAAATAAAAAACAACTCAATTTTTTCAGTGCATCATCCTAATCCTTCTACCACCTAAACATTCCCTCAGTGGGAAAGGCAGTCAATCATTTTTAACTTTAATTAAGTAGGCAGAATTCCATCATTATGCTTGGAATGCCCGCTGGTGGAATGGCTGAAGTTGGGAATGCACATCCTGCCAGCAGAAGCTTCTCAGAAGCTCTTCCTTATCCACTGAACTACTTGAAAAAAACCCCAACAAACCCCCAAATCTGTTACACACACTTACAACCCCCTGCCTACACGATTTTTGAAATTCACCCTTTTTGATAAATATTTCACACACACAAACTCCATCACAACTTGTACCAGCGAAAATAAATAGCCCACAAGTGATTTAGCAGGCTCTGCATTTCAAGTAACCACGGAGCTGTGCACGTGGCACTGCCTGTCACCAGCCAGGAAAGGTTTCCCATCTGGAGACTAAAATGTGAGAGGAAGAAAGACACAGTGACCCAGACAGTTTTGGGGAAGTTATCTGTGCTCACAGTAAACCCAAAGTGCCAGCCCAGGGGTCACCCACAGAAAACCAGCAACGGGCTGTGGTGTCTGTGGCCATACTGGGATGGGCTGGAGCAGCATTTAGCACAAACTGGCACAAATATCCCAGATTTGCACCTCAAAAGTATATTTAGTGTCGAAAATCCTATTCTTTTATCCCCTAAATTCATTCTAAAAGCTGAATTTAATGGGCTCATGGACAGCACAAGGGTACATAGACAGTGAATCCAGAAAGGCTTCTGGGAAAGAAAATTTGAGCAAATTCTGTTGGCTTACTTTTCCCTGAGCATCCCAGGAAAGGCCTGAATGCAAAAATGACCACAGATCCAAAGGAGGATGCAAGTTTAAAAGGTCCAGAGTCAAAAGATGCTTTGGTGTAATGACATTTTATGCGCTTTACAAAACGCATTTCACCACAAACGATATCAAGATGCATTGTCTCAAAAAGCTGGCACACAATTTTAACCTGTGTCTTAGATTAAAATAGAAAGTAATAATATAATATAATATATAAATGAGTCCCATAATGGAAATTAATTTATGAATTTGTCTCTGCAAACCCAATTATTCCCATCACACCACAGAAGCTTAAACACACAGAAACAAATGGCTTCAGCCCACTGGGCTCCAACTCTTCATTTATTTCAACAGCTTCTCAAACAGGCCTTGAACAGTCTCTGGAAGATTCCTGAAGACTTTCTAACACCAGTGGGAAGTTTGTTTACATTCTGATCTCCCTCACAAACAGCACTGATTGCTACTGGTGTTTGCCCATACCCCATATCCCATTTAACCCACTCTGGTGTAAAAGATGCTTCAGAGACTTCATGCACTCTGTTGATCTAAAAGGCGCTATTAAAAACAAAAACAAACAAACAAAAAACAGCTTCACAGAAGCAGGGATACAAGGATGTGGAAATTCCAGCTGACATCTTGCATTAATAATGTTTTTGCAGGAATCCGCTTCCTCACAGATTTGCCTGCCCTGGTGGCCTTAGTGCATGGGACGATGTAAAGTTGAAACCAGTGGGCATGGAATTGGACTAGGTGATCAAGGGAGGCAACTTCCCACCTGAATTCTGTAATTTCTGGGGCTTCTCCAGGAGAAGAAATATTATAAGGAAGTACCTGACAGCAAAAAAAGTACATATGAATTAAGGGAAAACCATCAAAGTCATTCGTAGCCTTGCTATGGTAGAAATTTCTTTGCATAAACTCAAATATTGGGGTGCACAAACAAGATATAAGATGCCCAAAGGAAAACACCGTGTGGAGAGACAGTGTCCTGAGGTTTTGGATTCCATCCTGTCACTGCATTTCCCCCTGTTTGCACAGGGAATGTTGTGCTTTTTCTGCTGCAGCTCCTGTGGCACAGGGAGATGCCTGGTGCTTGCTCCGGGCAAGGGCAGCAGGACAGGCTGGAGCCTGGTGAAACCTGGGGTCTGCAGGGCTGCTCCAGCCAGGCAAAGACTTTTCCCTCAGCTGATTCAGCAGTGGCCAAACTGCTGAGAAGTGCAGTGCAGCGTGGTCTCTGCCTGGAGACAGCAGAGCTGTCAAGGAAGGGCTCAGCTTCATCCCCCCGAGCCGCACCAAATCTTCGGCTGCGCTCAAGAACATCTATTTCTGAGAGAGGCACTGGAAAGCAGAGGCATCTCAGATCATAAACTCCAGGCTCCTCGGTTGTCATGGCAACTGCATCACAAAATTTGTTTCTTAACATTTAGCCAAGCTCCATCTTGGAATTTCTCAGATTGCTTGTCACTGTTAATCCAGTTAGGCCCAGAACCTCTGAGAAGAACTGGTATTTTCTCTAATTTCTGTCCTAGGTGTAGCCAGTTGATATTAATCCTTTTTTCTCCTGTGTCAAACTTCCAAAACCCTAAATAGCCTTTATTTTCCCCTTACTTTCCCAGCATGCTACAAACATATCAAGTGGGAGTAATGCCCTGCCTTGGTTAAACACACATTTTAATAATATATAATGACAAAGTAGAAAACCTGAATGGAGCATAACAGCTGTCAGTCCTTCAAAGACCTTTTCAATTTTTTTTTTAATGTGTCTAACTTCAGTCAAACCAGCTTATAAAGATGGTCATACATGCACCTGTATTTCACCCTGCTCACACTGGTCCCAGGCCAGTGTCTGACCTCCCTCAAGGGAAATACACAACTTGTTTTCTTCTAGTAAGAACAAACTCACGGGGTAAGTTTGGGATCAAAGCTGACGCCCCAAAAAAGCATCAGGGTTAAAGGTTGCTGTTCATCTGTTACCCATGACATTCTTTAAAATGCAGAACTATGTTAAATCAGCACTCTCATCTAAAATTTTGCATTTTGCACACTTATATCTAACCTGAAAGCTGTTGCAAGTAAGTGACTCCCGCCCTCATGAGACTGCACAGAACATTCAAACATCCCTCAATTACCTGGACCCCATCCTATTAAAAATAATGGCCTCCATTAATCAGTACCTGTTCCTATTTTGAATCCTTTGGTTTAAGTCACATTTCGTTGGAGAGGTTCAATTAACTTTATTGCAGCTGATTGAACTGCAGTGTTCCGCAATCAATTAAGTGGCACTTAGGATGAATTTGTCCGACGTCTGCCAGGTGCAAGAGGTGGCAGCTTCTCATGTTCTACCTTCTCTCAGGGAAAAAAAATCCCATGAACTGTGCACATCTGTTTTGCTTCTTTTTCCTTAAAATAAACTCACTGAAGATAAGCTGGTAACTAATTTTTTTTCCATGTTCCAATGCTCAAAAAAATATGTGCTAGCTTAAAATTCAGTGAAATTAAAATGAAGTTTGAAGTGCAACAGAGAGTATCTTAACATTATTCATCTTGTGAACATGCCTCTTATATTGAATTTGTTCTCACAGCCTATGAATTATGGTACAGCGACAGCACCAAAAATAGGGTACCAAAAATAGCAAACTAGAGGTCACCCATATAGTAAAGAAACCTCTCCAGCATGCCTGCCCTTCACAGATGAGAGCATGCATGAAAATCTGAAACTGCTTAACCACTGCAACCAGAGCTGCTTCCACCTCATTCCCCCGGCACATCCTCCTCTGCTGAGGGTTGCTCTGAGGTGGAAGCAAGCTGAGGAAAGAAAAGAAATGCAACCCAAGCTGCACATTCAAGTGATGCCTGAAGAGGCCACCTAGAAACAGAGACTAGACAGGAGTAAGGGAATAAAAGTCCGTATTTATTTGAAAGGCCTTCAAAGGTACCCCTGGGGAGCCAGAGGCTGTTCTCAAAATGGACGCCGAGATGGACGAGAGGTCACGAGTCCTTCACACTTTTATAAGTTTGGTTCATTTGCATATCAGGGTTAATTCTCCAATTAAAGCTTCAGTTAATGATGTAATTCCCCTCAGCTTGCCCCCCCCCCTTTCAGAGGCTTTTGGTTTACACATTTTGGGCCGAGGACGGTCTGAGTGTCCTTGGAGAGCAGGCCTGGAGAGGCTTTGTTATGTCTAACTAGCACAGAGAACAGAAATTAACAGGCTGCAAGAAACTTCATGGTTACACACTAGGCAGTGCAGGATTTGAAAAATATAAAAATTAAAACCTTAGGCATCACGAGCAGTGAGAGAACAAACTCTCATCCCTCCACACTCCTCTGCTGGCCAGTCACCCACGCCTCAGCTTGCCGCTCCCTCAGCGGAGTCACTGATGCTCTGCGAGGCCCTTCCGATAAACTGACTCCAGAGGCAAAAAATAACCAAAATTATAAGCATATTTTTGCTCTGGATCACGGATTGTGACTGTGATCTGAGTGCTGGGCCAGCTCTGGGCAGCACAGTGGATGGAGCTGGTCTGTTCTGCTGCCGAGTTTTGGACGAGCCTCCTTTCGGCAGCCCCGTGCCGCCATCGGCCCCCGCTGCCTCCCTCAGCTCCTCCGGGACAGCTCCCGGCAGGGCAGCCCCGAGAGCGGGATCCCCTTGGGGCACAGGACAGGGACGGGGAGCAGAGGGAGCTGCGGCAGCATTCCCATTCCTGCTGTGCCCTGGGAACAGCACCCACCTGCACACCCTGCTCCCCAAAGTGATGGAGGGCTTCAGAGCCCGATTAAACAATTCTCGGCCCAGCGCTGGAGGAAAACAGGAGGCTCTGTTCCACCCTAAAAATACCATATTTTTTCAAATGGGGAGTTGCAGTGCTATTATGCAAGCACTGAGAGGACAATGGATCTTTATTTGAATTCTGAATGAACCACTTGATAAGTATTTACAGGAGGTAGAAGCTCGCAGGCTGAGCCCTTCTATTTTTAAAGCTGTGCATACCTACACTAAAGGCCATTAGGCAGAGAATTCTAAAATACGTATCAAAATATAGATCTCTTTATGAGCATTAATAATACAGCCCAATATTAATTTACATTAGGTAAGCACCCATTAGTCAGGCAACACAATTTAAAATTAAACCCTGTACGCGGGATATAAACCGACTGGTTCTGTACATTTAAATGATTTTCTGTTAAAACCTTCCCAGAGATTACACAGATATATTGACAGAAAGTGTTGTCATCATGTGTTGATAATCTATATTTCCTCCTCCCACATACAGTCACTTTCCAGAAAATGCATCTGCTCTAAGAACAATATTAAAAAAAATGTATTGCTCATGCATCCCTCTTTATGCAGGAAAGCCTAATCTTAGAGCAGATGGAGAGAATTCTTTCTCAAAGCCATGTTCGTTTTAACAAGGCTGCCTTCAGCTTGGAATCCCTGAGAAGTTCAATTTGGAGGCCATGGCAATGAGGACTGAAGTCTGGGCCTAAGGAGTGTCTTAGCACAGACAGAATAATCAAATTCATGTAAGAAACGTTTTCTGTGTTAGATCAGAATGAAGAAATACCCATCAGTCACCTGGTGATGTGTGAGTGCCCTATTTTAATTTAGAAAGTTACTGATTGCACTACCCATACTGCAGCTTTTGTGCATGCTTTATGCCAGACTTCCCAAACTGAAGATAAACCGCAAAAAGAGATGTCAGTGATGGAGCCATTGCATAGTTACAAACATGGGAATGTTTAGTTTAAAACAACCCCAAAAGAACATCCAAATGTATATCCCTAACTGCAACGTAGAACAGACACGAGCCACAAATACCCTGTTACACAACATTAACTCAACAAAAGCATCCAAAGACAACTTTTGCAGCTCTCTTTAAAGAAAACAAACTTGTTTATAAGAGCAATTTCATTAATTCATAATGAGGCTTTTTGTTACCACTTCAAAGAAGCAACGTTCTAATTTACTTACTCTCCACACAGAATAACCACTTTTTATCATCTCAAGCAAGAGTATAAGTGCAAAAAGCTCCTCTGTTAAGAAGGAATGATTTATTTTGGTGAGTGAACAAGCATCAGAGGAGGGTAACGGCAGATTCCTCAGAGCATTTTGTCACAGCGAATAAGAATCACCAACAAACCTTTCACTAAGTTTGATTTTATTTGTAAATAGTTGGAAATAAAAAATCTATTTTGGGACGATCTGGTGACTCACAGAGCACGAGGCAATTTCCTGGCCTTTAAAGAGGCTCCACCTTGGCTAGGAGAGCGCCGGTCCCGAGGGAACAGCCTCCCAGCAAAAGGCAGAACCAGCGGAGCAAGGCTTGGCCTTCTGCACTGCTCCCAGTCCGAGGGTGCCCGCAGCAGCCAGAGATGCTGCAGCCTCTCCTTCGGACACATTTGCTCCACAAATGTCAGAATTTGTCCCAGCAAAGCTTTGGAAACACTTTTGGAGGCACTTCCTGCCTTCTAGTGGCCAGAAGGGAGCCAAAGCTGCCCCCTCCTTCCTCTCAGCACCCGGAGTCAGCAGCGCAATCGCCCGCCCAGCAGCCAGCAGTCAGCTGGGCGATGCTGGGGTGAATCAGTGCTGTTACACACTGACATTTTAGGAACACTCTGAAGAGCTGCACAGCCCTGTGCCAACGTGGCAGCTCAGCAGAAGAGCCTTGTGGAGGGAAACATGCCCCAAACCTGAGCACAGGCACCGAGGAGAGGGAGACAAACGAAGCACGAGCTTCAAAAGAAGCCCAAGCAACGAGGACATTAACAGGGTTTTCAGTCAGAAAGCAGCAGCCTTATCTCAACCAACAGTCATTTTAGAATCACTAGAAAAGACTTCCAAGGTCACAATTTGCATGCTCGTTCTCCTGCCACCTAAATTTTCTGTGCAGCCCAACTCCCAAAATTAACAAACAGCAAAGCCCCACTGAGTTGGATTCTATGCTAAATGTTTTGGAACGTGAATTAAGTCTTAAGAACACAAGGAAAGATCAGAAAAGGAACTTACTCAGTATGTTAAGAAGAACAGAAATAGATGGTGCTGCCCTACACTGAAGGGCAGAAAGGCTGCGTGCTTCCAAAAATTAAGGAAGGGAAACTTAGATTTAAACACCAAATATTATGCAAACCCCTTATAATTCAAATTAAATTTGTAACTGGGTGTTGTAGAATGGAATTGAAATGTCAACCAAGCTCTTAGGCAAAGGTTTAAAACTTGGAGGCACTGAGGAGAGAGCTAATATTTCCCACGAAGCTGGAATTGCCAAAAACTGTGTCAGGATGACTCGGATACTGCCCTTGATGGATGGGTTCAGGGAGACTCAGGAGCTCAGATTCCTGAGGTGCTCTCCCCCCGCACAGGAGATAAAACCACCCAAGGTGTTGGAATGACTCCAGTGAGCACCTGGTGTGCCAAAGCTTCACCCTAAATCCCCATCCCAGGAAGAGCCAGGGACAGCAAAGCAGATGGAAATTACCCACCCCATCCAGCCCCTCCTAAGCACTGACCCTCTGCTGGGCACTAAATCCTGCTTGGGCAGCACCTCCAAGGGCACTCCCATCGCAGGATTTGGGAACCAGCATGGGCTGGGGACCATTTCCAGGGCCTGGATGGATGCAGCTGCCTTGCTTTGGAGCCTGACTCCATCTGTGTGACAGCAGCACGACGCTCCCTGCCAGCAGCCACACATCCCAGAGAGCGTGGAACACTTGAATTTCCCGCCTGTGAATTGTACATGCTGTAGATAAACGTGGGGAAAAGAACTTTGCATTTTGCCACACACGCACCAGGTGACCCTGCTGGAGGTCACCAATTCCATCTCAGAGCTGGCAGGAGCAATTTCTTTAGTGCCACGCTGCTCACACGGCTTTCCCATCTCACATGGAGACAGAACTGCGAGAAGGAGGCACGCTCACAGCTCTAATGCATAAATTTTAGATGACTTTAAGGTAGTAATTGATTCTCCTAGAGTGCCATCCTCTTTTTTATCCCAGCCTCTGAGCTCTTTGCCTGATTGCCCAAATTGCAGTAGCATCACATCTGATTTCTCTCCAAATACCTTGACCTAAATCAGCTTTGCCCCAGTTACTGGCATTGACGAGTCTGGCAATGGTAGAGGGACAATTTCAGTGCATCCTAATAGGCTTTTTATTGATTTCCAGGTGGGGCTTTTTCAGACTACAAGGAAGGCAGCCATGAAAGACATGATTCAGATTCCGAAGTCTAAGGCAACATAAAAGCTTCAGCTCTAGGAAATGTTGTAAAAAGCAACCCTAGAGTGTGCTACTCACTGCTACTACTGTCCCCCCCAAATCCTGCACAGGCAGCACTGCTGGAATTGCACAAACCCAAGGCAGAAGATCTTCTGCCACGGGGTTTGATTAGTGCATGACTGCCAGCCTTCAGAGCATCTTCCTGCAGAATGCAGGGAATGCCTGATCCACAACCAAAGCTCCTGGGAGTCTCTGAAATTAAAACTATTTTTAGCCACCCTAAATATATGCTGTCTGAAATAGTTAAGTGAGCCATTGTTGCTAATACATAGTTCCTCTCACACACATATTTAATACATGCTTATCAGCCTGAGCACATTTCTTACTGAGGGAGCACAGTTTTGTCCAGAGGAATGGAGGAAAATGTAGGTGTGTGCATTTGACAGAGGCTAGAGGCACTAGAAATAACTCTGCTAAAAGGCATGGGAACAGCAAAAAGCTGGGGGGTTCAGAGGCAGCACTTTAAAAGCAAAGAAATCAATCAATCAGGCAGAGAAAAAGATGCCATTAATTAGTCCTTCTAATTTCTGAGGGGGGAAGAGCAGCTCTGATCTGACAGAGTATTCACTGACTCCGTCAAATGGCCAATGTTGGTACAACAGGCAAGGGCTACTTAAAAATATCACAAAGGGACAAAGGACTGGGGAAATCGTCCTGTTAAGCACGAAGTGACTCCAATTTTAATGTTTCCTCAGCAGAAAGCTTCAAAGCCGTTTTGCTTATGCTTACATGGCAGTTCTTTCTCTGCGTTCTTGCTCAGAAGGAAAGAGCTGCGAGTTTTGTGCTGCTGGAGAGAGTGAATCTCGTTGTTGAACTCAGGGATTGGCTGCATCCAAAACTGGAGAAACTACTTTGTAGAATTCATTGCGGTTTGTACATAGAAGTTAGGGCAAATCATTCGGGTTTCCTGATTTTCTGTGCTATTTCTGTGGGCTTGGTGGCTGTTTGTTTGGGAATTCCTGATCTCTGTGGTTACTGTGGTCATTCCTGTCCAGCTTTATTGTCAAAGAGAAAAGAAGAGAGCGCCTCATAGAGTTGTACTCAGAAATTGAGAATATGCAGGAAAGTAGCAGCAACTCTCTGGGAAGTTTTCCTGCATGTATGGCATAGGCAGAACTCCCATGTGTAGGAAGTTGTGTGGATGCAAGAACTCTAAAAACAGACATTTTGTCACTTTGGTTAGAGATCAAAGACCTAGAAAACAGGATGCAGCCTCCTCAAAGCATCAGATTCTCAAGTTGCCATCTAATATATTTCCATCATTGCTCAAAAATAAGTGATTTCATCATAAAATCCCAGCATCATAGAATGGTTTGGGTTGGAAGGGACCGTTAGAGTCCAAGCCCCCCTGCCATGGGCATGGACATCCTTCAGTAGGTTGGGTTCCTTCCCACAAAGCCAAACCCTAGGACAGAGGCAAATAAATGTCCCTGCTGCACATAAAATAAAGCAAATTTATTGGAACTTTAGAAACCAAGCCAAGATTGCATCTTACAACTGTATCATTACCTATCTGCACCAAGATTAAACTGCTAATAGCTCCAAAAGAGGCAGGATCTTGGGGTTAGTTGCTTAGCAATTGAAACTTCTCCTTCAGAACTAAAGGAGGCCTAACAGTACCTTTTGTGATTATAACTTGAAGTTTTCTTTCATGACAGCGCAGTTGTGATGTTCTCAGCTACAAATCAATCACCCAAACCTTTACTTTATTTTGGTAACACGGCTCCTGTTATGCATGGGAAATACATTCCTGTCTGCCTGAATTCTGAGCTCTAAGAGTATTTCATCAGAGCCTTAATTTGGTGCCATTAAAGTCTATTCCCACTGAGGGTGGCTCAGCTTTTCTGCACTGAGGCACTTTACGAGTTCTAGATCACCCTTAGCAGGCAGGAATATTACGAATACAAAAGAAGATCACCTAAACAATCAGGGAAACAGGGATGGAGCAAGAATTAGGATCAAATTCGTTCTTTAACTACAGAAAAACTTTCTCGCAATGCTGAGGAGTTAAGCCACTAACAAAGCATAACTCAGAAGCTGGACAGAGCCTGTTTTCTGCAGCCAGGGAGGCACATTCCCAAACAAGAGAGCGAAATGGATAATTTTTAGAGGCCAAGAATAGAAAGGAAGGATGGGTTGCAGGTTGTGGTAAGAAATCAAGGTTAGTTTCCTCCACCTGGAAAAGATGAAGTGATCTTTCGCTTTTCATATATTTTAGGTTTTCACTTCTTGCTTTCCCTTCTAAGCAGGAAATGCAGCATAACTTTTATTTTTTTAAGGTACTGAGTACTGAACTCATTACAGCTCCAACCAAAACATTAGGAAAGTTAAATATTTCCATTGGGAGATCCTAATTACCATGGGGCTTTGAGGGCTTATCAATGACCTTCTTTGCTCCTGTTTTTGCTTTCCCTGGAAAAGTGTCACTCATTTTGGCTTGGAGCATGTGCTGCTTTTATGTTTTCCTCTCCATGCCTTTGAAAATGAGGACCACCTCTTTACAAAGCTCATGGGCAGCCTCTCACTCCCTGCTACTGCAGCATCCCCACCTTGGGTTAATGAAGATGCCTTCACTTAACTATGCATAACTGGATTTATTTCTCCCTTTTTTTTTTTTTGGCCTCACCCCGGGGTTATCACATAATTTATCAAGAAGAGATGAAGAATTTTGTTTGACAGAGCTGCAGCCCATCTGGAAGGTTGCAGGAGATGTAATGTGGCCGAAAGCGATGATTTCATCCCGTGCCGTGACAGCCAACAAGAAGCAGCAAACAACACAAAAGCCCTCACTGTGAATTACAGAGGTACAGAACTTTCACTGCAAAAGCTGCATTAGTTAAAAGCTTCCTAGGTAATACTCAGTCACAGAAAGAATAAGCTCTGGTTCCTTATTTCCTCCCCTTTGTCATGCAGCAAGCCACAGATTAAAAAGACAGACATAGGGAAGTCAGGCACTTTGAGGGTTTGCCAGTGTTTTGATTAGTGACCAAAGTCAGTGAACTGCACTTTGTCTTGTCTTTTATGTAAGAATAAGGATGAGTCATGCAGGACTAAAATAAGCACCTTCTTAGAGGCAGCCTTGCTAATAATAACTGCTACATCTTTAGTCTTCCCCACTTGAAACTACTCTATTACTAAAGCAGTAGTATGGGCCAGAGCACGCTCAGGGATGGATGCTGCCTCTGCTGCTCGCACCTTCCTGATCTGATGGTCTCAAACCAGACGATTCCCAGCAGATGCTTGCTCTGGGTTTGGCAGCAGGCAGGGCTGTGGGGGTGGCTGCTGTGGGAGCTGCTGGAAGGTTCTGCCCTCTCTGATGGAGCCAGTGCCAGGATGGACTCGATGCCGGCCATGGCCAAGCCCATCAGCAGCGGTGGGAGCGTCTCGAGTGAGAAAACAAGAGAGAAACAGCTCTGCAGGCCCCCAGGTCAGCGAAGGAGGAGAGGCAGGAGGTGCTCCAGACACCAGAGGCAGCTGTGCTCCTGCAGCCCATGGAGGTCCCCAGGGAAGCAGAGAGCCTCCTGCAGCCCAAGGAGGAGCCCACACTGGAGCAGGGAGATGCCCAAGGGAGGCTGTGACCCCACAGGGAGCCTGTGCTGGAGCAGGGTCCTGGAGACCCACGCTGGATCTGGAGTTCCTGAAGGACTGACCCCACAGAAGGGACCCAAGCTGGGGCAGTTTGGGAAGGACTGCAGCCCATGGGAAGGACTGAGGCTGGAGAAGTTCATGGAGGACTCTTTCCCCCTCTCTGGAGCAGGGGAAGTATGTGAGGAGTCCAGCCACTGAGGAGGAAGAGTACCAATGACCACATGTGATGGACTGACCACAGTCCCCAGTCCCCACCCCAGTGTGCCACTGTGGGGGAAAATCGGGAGGGAAGCTGAGCCTGGCAAGAAGGGAGAGGTTGAGGGGAAGAGGTTTCACGGTCTGTTTTGTATTTCTCATTACCCTGACTCGAGCTGTTATAAATTAAATTAATTTTTCTCCAAATCACGTCTGTTTTGCCAGTGACAGTAGCTGCTGAGTGATCTCTCTATCTTATTCCAGAAGCCTTTTGGGGTATTTTCTGTCCCTGAAACACTGGTGCACCCATGAACCCTGCATGGCACTGATACCAAAGGGAAGCTCGACTTCTGACTAGAAAACAGGAATACTTCCTATTCCTAAAACATAAAGCATGTCTGAGAACTATTCTGTACAAAGAGAAAATATTTTCAACATATGCATCCCATAATAAACACATGAATTATATTTTGACACTCTGAGGAAACTATTAAACTGTGACATGTCTTCCAGGTGTCACTGGGTAGGAAGGAGTGTAACCATCTCCAGTATTTTCACAGAGAAAAGTCAAATATTAGGTATTTGTCAGGTGCAGAACACCACCCAGGGAGCACCAGCCATGGAAAAAACCCTTCCACAGCACAGCAAACCTCAAAAACCCAAGGAAAGGGAAACTTCCCTGAGTTACAACTGGACCATGAGGAGCTCTTCCCGCTTATCCCAACAGACAGGCTCTTCCTGCCTGAATGTGCCTCAGACAAATGTACTGGATTTATGTTTCCCTGGAATTAAACAATTTTCAGGTGCTGTCAAGCCCTCCAACCCCTCCATAGCAACAATCACCTCCCGTTCCTTCATCTGAGCAGTTAAAACAGCAGCTAAACAATGAGCCTGATAACCTGGTGGTTATCCTTCCAGATGTCATGGACGAGAATCAATCACTTTTTCTGGGTTGGATCAGCACTCTGTACAGGGAAGATTTATCCCAGTTAGAACCCACCTCTGCAGCAGAGCTGTTTTATTTCCAGATGGTCAGAAGGATAATTTTTTTAAACACATTTTATAATTGTTCAAGGGGGGAGAGCAATTTTTAGAAAAACAAGAGGATGCCCTGCAGGTTCAACACAACGGATCTTTCATTGACAAGCCTCAAACTGTCAGGTCACTGAATACTGTCCTTCAAAACTGACAGCCAAGACTGGTTCCTGTTAGAAAAACACTGTCAGTGGCTTCTCCAAGACTTAAAAACCCCATTTAGCTTCTCATTTCCTCTGTGAAGTTCTTTTCATTATGTAGCCAGACTTGGAAAGGCCAAACAACAACAGATTCTTCCGTGGCTCTCACGGTCGTGTCGCATTAGGAACATATGTCATTTGTGTTTTACCAGACACCAAAGGAACTTAATCTTGTTCCTTGGGCACTTCTGAATTATTTCTGGCAAAGAGAGGCATTGAGATTACAAAGTGAGTAGTCCTGGCAGCAGGAGCAGTTTCTTGTAGCCTTTAAACCATGCTCACCCTCCCCCTACATACAGGAAGTATTCCAAGTTTTCATATATTTATGTAAAACTTTATTCTCCTGAGTTAATGAACTAAGCCAGTGCAGTAAATACATAGGTTACTAGAAACTTTTCCACGATATAAGCCTGGCTCAAATGGCAATGTTCCAGTAGCTCACTAGCAGCTCTGCTGTCAGGGAGGGCTGCAGGTCTGCTGGCAGGAAGGCACCTGCATGGCAGAAAGGAGTGGGGATTGTCTTCCTGGCCCTGCCTTCCCAAATGCCTCTCCCAGCACACCATATGTTTCACACACAATGTTCCAGATGGATGCTTAAAGGGTTCATTAATTCCTCAAACCCAGATTTCTGAGGGCCTGGACAGCTCCGACCTTTGTAAAATAGAGAGGGAGAAGTAAGAGGCAAAACCAAAACTGGGGGAAAGGGAGGTAATTTAAGGTGTGTGCAGGGATGGTGGTGAGCATTTGGAGTCAGCAGCAGCTCTGAATTCCTTCCTTGGGATCCAGCACTCCAGGACTGTCTCATCCCATCGAAACAATTATCTGCACACAAATGACATTCCAAACACAGCTTCACTTTCCTGACACTGGGCACGGCTTTGGAGGCTTGGTTTTGCTCAGAGCTGCAGACTGTGTTAGTCATAACATGAGCTCCAGTGATCCTTCACCTTTACAGGAGCAAACACATGGCCCACTAACATTTTTGGAGGGAAAAATTTCGTAACACTCCAAGAGCCAGAACAATCCATCAGGGCCTCTCCAGCTTACTTTCTTCGCTTTATTCTTTTGGGGTAGCACTGTCTGCTTTGCCATCCTGGGCACTTTTCTGCTGCCACGACACAAGGTTGTGATGAATAATAATCATTCACTCCCTCCCTTGTGTGGGGGGGTCCGATTAATGCTGCACAGAACATCTAAGGAGAGACGAATGGGACCCTGGAAACACTTCCTTCAGGAAGTCTGCTCAAATCCTACTGCACTTGAAGGTGGAGCTTGAGAAGATCACAAGGCAAGTTGTCCACCAGAGGAGACAAGCAAGAGCTGAGAAGTCCAGGAGGAATAAGCCACCAGGCCAAGAGCTTCCCCTGATGTACAGCCCCACATGGAGCACAGAAGGACCTCTAGTCTTCCTCATGCACATGAACTGAAAGCTGCACTTGAGGAAAAAACCCACAAATCTGTTGAAATATAAGTAAAAATTTCATTGGTAGATGGCAGAAAAAGAGAGCAAAATTTGTAATGCAGATTTCTGCCTCCTTCTATTGTCATCTGAAATTTCACTGGTGCTATTTGACCTCTTTTCCAGCTCTTCTCTGGAAGAACAGATAGAAGTCAAGTGAAAAACATGCAAAGGAGCAGCAAAGTCTTATACCCCTCTGAGAACAACAAACAAGTGGTAGAAATTGAAATATTTTCTTTCCTTAGCAATGATTTTTCAGTAGATCTTTCCTCTGACACACCCTTTTCTCCACAGTCCCAGTAACTGATAAACCAAAGAAGACAGCTTCCATTAAAACATTTCCTCAATTTCCTTAATATTTTTTTGCCTTATCAATGACCCAGTGATAAATGGCTCTGACATTTTACACTGGCCTTTGAGGAAGGCACAGATGATCTAGAATCCATTTTTAATATCTAGCTCTGCAGCAGCTGGACAATTATTATCCATATCAGAAGCCTTTGGAGCCAAAGAACTAACAGAATGGATACAATCCACGAAAAAATAGTAAAAATACCTATCCTCTGAAGTATTTACTTGGAATTTTGTGAAGTCTGTGGCTCTGAAAGATGAAAAAAAGATTAAAGATGTGAGAGATCATCCATTCCAGAAGAACTTCTCAAGGTGCCAGGACAAGGGGGGAGTGGTTTCAAGCTGACATTGGGTGAGTTTAGATGGGATATTGGCAAGAAATCCTTCCCTGTGAGGGTGGGGAGGTCCTGGCACAGGGTTCCCAGAGAAGCTGTGCCTGCCCCTGGATCCCTGGGAGTGCCCAAGGCCAGGCTGGACCTCCCCAATGTGAGCCTGCTGTGCATCCAGAAGGATTTATCAGCCTTTTCCTGCTTGTCCTGCTCATCCTGCATCACATGGAATCATCTGATCAAAACCTTCAGCTATTTCTGACCTGATTTTAATTGGTGATCCTGTCTGCCCTAATAACGTGAGTGATGGTGCTCCTTTCATCTGCAGCAGCGAGACAACTTCATGAATAACTCGGCCATAACGTCAGCCCTGTATTCCCTCTGCCTATGTCATTTTTAGACCCTTGTGATCTAACTTTTCTTCCAAATCTGATCCCCTCTTCTGAAAAAAAAAACAACCCTAGGAATTTTCTGCAAAAAAGTTGAAAATTCTTTAAAGTGATTTCTTTTTCAGCTCCCCAGACTCTGAAGCGGAAGAGGCTAGAGGGGATATCGGAATTATTATTGATGTTGAATTTCAAGAATCTGTGTATTTTTGGAAAATCCAGCCCTTAAGATACACAGATAAGATATAAGATATATAAGATACATATAGAGATGTACTTCCTCTGTAAATTGTGGGCATGAAACCCAAGTTATTTCCCAGTACACAGAAGGGATCGGGAGGGGAAAAGTACAGCAACCTCTACCTACAAGAGCAATGAAAAGTTTTGAGAGACAAAGCACATGAAAAAATTGAAGTCTGTTAATCCCGTCAGTGCCTGTGCAGGAACACAAAAAACTGGATAGAAATCCAGATTTTCTAGAAGTGTCAGAGATCTGATTTTGGCTGCTATCACATTAGGAGGATCTCTGAATAAGAAAACACTGTTCAAGTGTGTCGAAGCAAGTCTGCAGGCTATAAAATAACATGTATTTATTCGTACCCCATTTCTTGGATATCAGTACAGACCAGTCTTTGCTTCCCACCACAGCAAGTTTGCTCTGTTAAACCACACTTTAATCAGAAATTAGTAACAGCAGCTACAGCAAACCATGTCACATCCACTTGGCTACATCAGCTTCCACCGCAGGAAAGTGAAGGTGTCCCTTACAACAGATTAAAAGAAGACTGAAGTCCCTGTGGTACTGACTTAGGAAATAACTGAAATAATTTCCAGCTTTGTTTCATCTTCTTCCAGAATATGACTTAATCCTCTTTGCAGATAATTCTCCATTTACCAAGCAGGAAATTTTTGAGACCAGGATTATGCAAAATGTGCCTCGGCCCACAACAACTTTGATTTTCCAGAAGGCACCAGCAAGTCCAGACTTTCATGGACATCCAGAAAATGTCCAGCTGAGAACTTCCTTGATGGGAAGAGCCCTGACCCGTCTAAATGGCCAATTACAGGCATGTGCATTTGCCTGTAACTGATTTCACACATCTGACACCGAATGCAGTTCAGTATTCAAACCAGGCAGTTGATTACTGGTTTTATGTACACCATGAAAGGAGCAAGGTCAGAAAAAACATCAGGAGAATGTTTGTAGAGACAAATTCATTCAGAGAATCAAGTCAGAGAATGAATTTATTCCATAGTTTCTTGCAGTATACTCAGTAAATAATTTATTAGCTTGTTTGAAATTATTAAAACCTTGAAAATAAAAATGGTAATGAAATGATAATCAAAAGGGTTTTGTTGGGTTTTTTTTCAGATAATGAATTCTTAAAATCAGCAACATAAGCTAGTCTAGCTAGATTTACTTGGCCTACAGTGACACAGTAATGCTGCATTTACTAAACTCTGCTAGGGAAGGGATAAAAAATTGGAACTTTCCCATGTTAATAAATAAAGTCAGAGATGTTCTGCTGAATAAATTGACAGAAATGCAAATTACAGCAGGATTTGCACGAAGGGAACCCTCCTGTGCAAGCACCAAAATGGGAATTTTAAGCTTACTGAATACACAACAATTTCAGCATACAGACCTGAATTATAATTATTTTTTAAGTAAGAAAACTCACATAGTTATTGATATGTTAGGTGATCTTTACAAGCTGATCATTCTCTTGTGAGCTGAAGTTTGTTAATCCTCTCTCTTTAACTAATCTAAAATTAATGAATGACGTTAAGAAAGAGTCAATAAGAGCTAAAAATAATCTAACAGCAAAAACTTCGTCAGGCAATGATTTATTTATCTTCATGCTGATGCAGGTGTGTGGAAAAACATTGAAAAAAGCAGCATTTTGGTGGGTCAGCGGCCAAACCAGTATGGCCACTCAAATAGCCCTGGGTTCACTTCCAGCATGGAATTTTGCAGACTGATTGTACTCCAGCAGAGCAAAAAATCCAGCTGGTGCATTTTGATTAAGCATTTGAATTCCGAGACAGAGAACAAGCTTGGCTTGCTCAACACTTCGTTGATATCTGTGTACCTGAAAAAACCCAAACTTCACTCATTTTTATATGATCTATCTAATTTTTATAAATCCATGGAATGCTTATGTCTGCATCACAGAATCGTGGAATGGCTTGGGTTGGGAGGGACTTCAAAGCTCAACTAGTTCCCACCTATATTTATAATATATATTAGCATTCCAAGGGGATAGTGGCAATATTCACTAATTATTCCTTTCTCTGTTAGCAGCCAGGAAAAAGTTAAAGCTGGTACTGAAAACAAATGCTAACTGCATGGCTGAAGCCTCAAGCAACCAGTTATTAGCTACTGCTATCAGCAAAAGAATCCCCTGCAGAATCCTGTTAATTAGAGCAAACAGACCAAGCAGCAAAACCCCGGCAAAATGGCAATGCTCATCTTTGTTACCACACGCCGCAGTTTCCTTCAGTAATGGTCAGAATCTGGGTCAGACGCTGAAACTCCTCACCTGCAATTTAGCATTTTCCAGGGAGACCTGGCAAATCCGGCAGCTGATTCCCCAAACCACAGCGATTCCCCACTATCTCCTGGGGATCTACGACCCGTGACCACAAGGATAAACACGTCCAAGCTTCCTTTCAAATGCATCAGTAGTTAATGGCTTACACCTCTGTCACCCCGTGGGTTGGAAATTACCCCTCACATAAGCCAGAATGTTTCTCTGACAGCACACTTTAAAAACCTGCCATTATCCAAGAAGTGTTACAAAAAGACTTGGAGAATCATGGAATCATTTGGGTTGGAAAAGACCTCAAGATCATCGAGTTCAAACGCTGCCCTAACACACATATTCTCTCTGTTTTCCTCAAAATGCGGAGTTCAGTCATTTAGGTGTGTTGGCTTCTCCAGAAGAACCTCCCCAGGCCATTTTTCAATGCTCTGGCAAGGAAAAAACTCAATTTTCCACCCAAAAACTACTTCTGAACTAAGGCAAGTCCAAGGAAAGAGCCCCACCTGACACTGTCAACATAGAAATGCTGAAAGCAGCAGATCTGAGAGAGAAAACAGAGGTCACTGAGCACAAGGGAAAGGGCGGCATGAGAGACAGAATGCAAAAATACAGATGGTCACGAGTGAAAGAGACTCAAAGAACCGATAAAAGCTGAAGGTTGCTTAGAGAACAAAGCAGAAATGCAGAGCCAGAGGTGGGAAAGCTCTACAGTGACCCGAGGAATTCAGCTGTGTTCAGCAGGCCCTGAACAGCAGAGCTGTGCTGTGCTGCTGCCCAAGGGCCAGCAGGGATTTGGCCACAGGAATTCATCACAGAGATGGAAGACAAAGGGACAGATAACCTCTGAAAATAATGTAAAGCAAGAACTGTTCATTCTGGATACGAGTCAAGGGCTAGAAAATACGGAAGTCAAGATAGAGGAGAAAAGATTTCTGGATATTTGGATGTGAAAAACAAAGGTGTTGGTCGGATGTGAATGAAAGAACAGAGTTATCAGGACAAAAATATTGATGGCACACAGAATTACTTGAAGAAAAAGACAAAAGACACATTCAATTTGCAGTGGGAAGCTGATTGCATCTTCCCAAGTGAGGATTCAATCCAAATGACAAAGGCAGAACTGAGCATTATTCTATAACTGCAGAATGGGAATGATTTTACAGATGGTAACAAAGCAAAGAGTAAACAGCAGCAGAGAACACAGGTGTAAAAAAGAGACACTGAAATGGAGGGGATTCAAGCAGCAGTGACACCTTTCATTACTGACATTGATTTTTTTTCCCTGAATATTATTCAATTAATACTGTTGGTCACAAGACATCGATCTTTAGAACCAAAGCAAAAATAGCTTGAAGTCCATGTGAAGCAGAGGGACACTCAGCATTGGTTTCTTGAACCCTGGTGTAATGAGCACATTTCAAACTGCATTCATTTATTAAATGGAATAAATTAGATTTTTGCCAAGATTAAGGTCAAGGTAAAATACTAGTGAGCTGCAAAGCAGTGATTTAGTCATATTTTGGCAGGAACTCAGCACTAACTTATAAAATCCACAGCTACAGAAAAACATCTGGGACACAGAATAGTGTGCCATAAATTTCTGTTGGCATCACTACAGGTGAGTTTGGGAAAAGGGTTATAACAGCCCATGCTGCCAGTCCCTCCATCATCCTGGACATCTTTCCCCTCAGCTGATTTAAACAATGATTTAAACATTGCCTGCTCTCTAAAAAGGCAAATCCAGACAGAATGACCAAAGCCCTTTTAGTTTTTGGGATGGGCAATCTATTTTAAGGACTGTGACTTTCTCTCCTGAATTTAATGATTCCTCTATTCATCATCTTAGCGGGATAGTTCTAGGAGAGTCTATACTTAAAATTTGCTTATATATAAATCCACAGGATCTAGAGGGGAGTTTCTCCTTTGAGGTCAGCTCTCCCAGCTGTCTAAATTTAATATTCCATGCAAAGTGCAAGAGATCACTGCATTTTTCCTTTCCCACAGCTGCTGCATGTAACATTATTTTATCTGATCCCTAGAGCCTGGTAGATTCACTTCAACAGAGGTCAGTCTAATTACAAAAGGCCTGATGCACAAAACCAGTTTCCAGCAGTAAATATGGATATATTTGCTTTAGATAGATGGAGTTGTCATCATTCCTGTTATTATCTATACCTATGAAGACTTCAATACATCTTAATTTTAGTTGGAAGAAAACATAAGATAATATAAGTACATTTTTTGTGGACTTCTCTTGCCCACTGGAGCTAGAAAGCACCATGGTAATATAATAAAATACTTGGGCTCCTATTATCCTTTCCAAATTCCCTCTACACTAAAAGCAATTGATATTCCTGTTGCTGGTACCATGGTTATCTGTAGAACAGAATTCAGTGTATTTCATTTCATGTTGACATGACTGTGTCTGATAACTGAAGGTTCTTTAATCCCCCAGAATATGTCAAATGCTTGGAAAACCATCTGATGTCTGGAACAAATGAAAAATATCCTGGTCTCATTTCCTGCCAAGCAATGAACTGCAGCTCTCTGGCAACAGCAGCGACAGGTTAAACATTTCCCCCAGGTCCCAAAGCTCCTCATCTGCAGAGCTTGCTCTCATCCAGGAGCGTTGGGTTGTTAGGAGGGAATAGTGGGGACTTCCTTAAAACCAGAGATAAAAATGCCCCAGAACATCAGCGAGCACTTCAACTCCTCTGCTGTAATCACAGAACAGTTCACATGAATTTCAGTATCTTTATTATTCCTGAAATCACCAAACTGTCTGAAGAGCACTTAGAATATAATTTAAGAAAGGGAGCGATAGCAATCACTCTCTCATGGCAAACGTGGTCTTCTCTAGAGTTGTTTTTCACCTCAGGAAAGGTGAATTCTTCGGCACAACATGCATTTCAGCTGCACTCCATGATCCTGATGGGCCCCTTCCAATTTAGTACATTCTGTCATTCTGGGATTTGTAGTAAAATAATTTTTATTTTGCTGCAGTAAAACCATAGAGATACAAGCCATTAGAAAAGCCCTGTAAAAATCAATCAGCCAGGTATGGAAAAGAGGAAAAGCCCCACTATCCATCCCAGTCAGAGTTTTTCTTAAGAAGAGAGAACACTCAGCTTTCCAATTCCTACCAATACCAGGAAATAAAATTCCTTTTCTAGAAGTATTCAATAAAAATATTCCTTCAACTCCACTATTAATTGATTAAAATTCCTGTTGTAGTCTACTTTTTATTCCAGCTACTGCTCTGACTGGCATATCCAGGGGTTACTCCTCTGCTGCAGGACTTTTGCCTGGACCAAGCCAGAGGAGCCCATCAAGAATGTACCATCACCAGTGGCTCAATTAGAAATGAGTTGGGAGAGGCAGTTAATGACTGGAATTGAACTCATCAGACAGCACCTCCTGCTTACAGGCTCAAAATATATTTTAGGCCCATTCCAGTGAAGCACCCAGAGTAAAACAGTGGGATTCAGTTTTTATAAATATATCAAGACCCCAAGGAAAACCAAAGCGGTTTCTATTTTTGTGTGCTGCTGTTAATGTGTTCAGAAGTGCAGTTAAGGCCTAATATCTTACAGGCCAAGGAGATGGAAAAAACCCCACCTCTGTGACAATTTCATGCTCCTAACAACTTTGTTAAGACCTTCTCACAATTCTGTTCTCTAACACCTGACACAAAAGCAGAGTACAACAATAAACTTGTTTATTTCCAGCTCCAGCGACAATGAACAATTGAATGCTGCTCAGTAGCAAGAAAATATTTAATGTTCTGTTTCATCTCTTCTGCTGCTCTCTGTTTCTCCAGCTCAGCCCTGCATCTCTATGACAATCACTACACAAACCACATCATTCTGCAGCCCACACAGGCAGTTAACAATTTATCTCTGTTGTCTCCATCACATCCACTTAGGAGAGCAGCAATCATCCCTGCTTTGAGGCTCTGCTAATATGAATAATTAATTTCATCCCTTGAGTACCAACACCAGTTTCCACTGTCCCTTTAATTACTTGGACAAACAGGTTGGGATCTTCTTTTCCATGACTTTTATACCACAAATCTTTTACTGGGACTGAAGAAACAGTCTTGAATATTCCCCATAAAATGTAAGTTAGCACAGTCACAGTCCTCCACAGCACACACGAAATTCCAGCTATGTGCCAGCTGCTTCACCAGCACCTGTTGAATGCACACCTGATGATCACCTGGAGCTTCAGCCCTATTAAAAACCCTGCTGCTCTTCCTGTTAGGTCTGCATTGCCACAGGAGGGAAATCTCTCCTGGCGCAGGAGAAAAATCCCACGCAGAACACGGACAGTTCAACCCCCATAAAAATCGATCTAGTTTTTACCTGAATTGAGCTTTTTTGCCCCCCATTTTCCATTTCAGTGGGAGGATTGAAGCTGTTCCTCAGAGTCCTCTCAAGCACCGACCTGTCATTTCCCACTGAACACCCTGCCTGGCTTTCAGGCTGACACTGGGATTTCTTTTAAGCTCAGGGCCACACGATGTCTCAAAGGGCTCACCTTCACAAAAAGAGGAAATATCCTGTGGTTGGCTTAGTCAGGATGCTCAAACAGGGGCACAAATGAAACCCAGAACTCGGATTATCACAGCTCAGTGAAGGAATGATGTGAGCCTAAAGCTGAATTTCAGTACAAGCAAAGCACCTTTGATTATCTCATTATCTGACCATGCCTGCATGGGAAACATGTGCCAGGAATAGCACAGCATGAGTAATTCCGACTCCTCTCATGAAGTTAATATTTAACCTGAAAATTCCCTGTAATCCACGGAAATTCACAACAAATCCAAAAGGGCTACTTTGTCTCAGAAAGAAAGAATCAGGGCATGAGCTGTCTTTTCTTGGGTTTTTTAATAGAAAAAGCCAAAACATTCTATTAGATCGTTTATGGGCTTTAACTGATATAAACCATGATGCATCCTGAAAGAACTATCAAAGATTCCAAGTGGGAGAATTACAGTTTTCTATTCATTATGTCTCCCAGGCTCACAGAAGCTACAAATATTATGCTTTCTCACATCTTACTGCCAAAGCTGAACCCCAGGTTAAGTGGATACAGCTTTCTTTAAGAGCTGTGCCAGATCAACACTGAAAATGGCATAAATCCGATCCCAAAAGTGTGTGTTTTATATGATTTATAAGCTTTGTTCACGTTTATAACAAATCATTGCCTTCCAAAAGGCACATTTTAAAAACCTCTTATTTTGCAGTTATTTTTGCACTAAAAGCAGGACATATGTGTGATGATGTTGTTGTATGACACACAGCAATGGCTAATTAAACCAGCCACATATATTTCATTGTTTAACACTGCAGGTGGTCTGAACAAATCATTTCCAGCTCATATTCCAGAGGCTTGGAACAGAACCGGGATCTTAATTTCTCCATATGCAGTTCCCTCTTCCCCCTCAGAGCTCCATTACAAGAGTCAGTCCATTTTGAGGGCAATAAGAAGTTCCTTTCTTTCATGTACAGGATTATGTGATAGAAAATCTAAAAGAACTAGAAGAATAAATATATAAATAAATAGATCGGGCTGCCTGAGGCCTCTGAAAGGCTCGGCCAGTCTATGCATGGAGCAATCTCAGCTCCTTCGATGTCAATTCTGGCTTTGATTTCCTGCTAATGACTCCGTGGGTTTGTGACAGACTAAGAGCACAAAGAGGTCAGTGTGTTATAAACAAGCTGTGAATTGACTTTGTTTGATTGTCTAAATATAAATACTTAAATACCTAAGAACAAGCAAAAAAACTAATGCATTAAGTGGAAAAGTTAATGCACGTGCACATTCACTTTGTCTGTCACACCCTGACTTCTGTGGAGGCAGGATCCCATCCCTGCATTTTCAGTGGCAGATATTAACCCAGGATCCATGGATTTAGTTGGGTAAAGAACCATTAAAAGGGATGAACTGAGGAGAAAGCCACTTTGCCTTGTCACTAATCACCCCATAGTCACCGTCAGGAAGGCAGAATTTTAAAGATGAATTTGATTTCTAGCAAAATTTTCCTCTGTGCATGTAATCAACTTGGCACAATTAGGATACATTCAGCAGAAGATGGAAAGAGGAAGCAAAAAGGAGTTTGGGTAACAACTTTTTAAAAGGCATCCCTGATTGTGTTGCTCGTCCTGGGACAAAACCAGTGGCTTTAAAGCAAGGTGCACAACAGAAAAGGGCTGGTATTTACATTTGTAAGCACAAGGTGCTTGTGAAGCACTGACAGTCAGCCCACAGACTTACTCACTCTGCTGAAACAATTGGGACAGACAAAGAAAGTCAGGAAAAAGCCACTTGGGCAGAAAGCAGTCCACAAAGAAGCCACATCTGAATAATCCACGAGGAGTCACCAGGCATTTCCTGATACAAAACCCCATATATCCTAAAGGAGCTATATAGACTTAATGATTTGGCCTGAAAAAATACTATTTTTTTTTCTGAACTCTCTTCTAAGAGTTTCTAAATAATCTGCAAGAATACCTGAAGTGAAGCTAAATAGGGAATCTACCATTTTAAGATCCCAGATACTTTCTGAGTGTGTGCCAACACACAATAAAAAAAGCCAAACTCATCAAAAACGACTTTTCTCTCTTGTGCTGGGTTAGTTCTCCAGCTATTTAAATTTATATACTCATTGTGGTTTATCACAGACTGTTACGGCACAGAAGGGCAAACATAAACTGCATTGATTACCTCACAGTATTGATAGTCAGAGGCCGCAGAAGCTGACAGGTGAAAAGATAATTAGGGCAGTGATGAACCTCACTGTCATGTCTGCCTAGAAATACCTGGTTGTATTATATTGAGAAAACCAAAATTTGGTGTCTTTTCAGAGCTATAATCACTTGATTATCTTTTTTTTCTATTTTTTTTTTTTGCCAGGGGAAGAAATAAAACCCAACCAAATAACCAAAATCAGACTCACTGGGGAAGAAAATCTTACTCAAGGGGCGGTCGCTGCTATTGAAATTTTGCAAGGACTTCTTGGTTAGTTTGGGTTAATTTATTCCCTGAGGAACCTGTTAGGAACAGCGATTAGGAATAGTGAGGATGAGTATTAAAAGGGAACTGGAAAACCTGCCACTCTTACCAATAAGAAGACTAAGAAAAATAAGGATCTTGGCTGCTGCAGGAAACAATGTTCAGTAAAATATTACCACATGTCAGCCCCAAAAATGATGCACACAGAGAGGCCGAGCGGCTGCTGCCCATCTTTCCCCCCAAGAAAAAGGTCTGCTTTGGGTCTCTATCATCAAACCAACCAGCAGTTTTTATTGAATTTGTAGGAATGATGATCTTATGACTAATGACTTAAATATAATGACTAGATCTTATGACTAACGATTAGATCTAATGACTTCTGGCTCTGTCACATTTGCATTAAATTAACCAATGTGTTGAAAGCCGAGGAGGAGGTTGGGTAGTGATAAATGGCTGAGCAGGCAGACATGGAGACTGCAAAATTTGTCCCCCAGGAAGCCAGGCTAAAAATAAAAAAAAACCCCACACCAACTAGGTGAACAATCAATTTATTTTAGATTTCTCTGGCAACCATTTCCCTCCAGAGCAGGCAACAGCTCCCCAGTCAAAGTGTGTGAGCAAACGAAGTTCAATTTACAGCAGTTCCGTATCAGCAGGAATTAAGCCAACCTGCTATTTATGAGCCTTTCCACCCTTCCTCATTGTACAGAGTGTCTTCCTCAGTGCATCCTAAATCCTTTCTCTGCTGAAGTAGGACACAGATGGAAATGGGAAGTCTGTATCCCGCTGAAGAAAATGCTGCAGTTGAATTGCACTTCAGAGAGCGGGTGGAGATTGCTGGAGGTGGAAAAACACGTTTGGGATGCAGGGCACAGGACTTGTAAGGAAGAAAAGATGTTTTTCACTCACCAGCAAACTCTGGCTATGCATTTACCTCTCATACACTGCATTTGATTTATTCGTACAATCACAGGATCATGAAAGCTGGAAAAGAGCTTTAAGAGCAAATCAAAACTGGTCATTCGGAATACCTGAGTCTTTCCCTGTAAAATTGTAATTCTAACGTAAAACTCAACTAAAATTTGATCTAAATGAAGTAAATCCCAACACTGACGCTTAAACGAAAACAAAACAAACAAGTGGAATCGTGTAGATTAAAAAAAAAAATACTCTATCGGCATCTTTAGTTAGCCTGAATAAAAAGCAGATTCTCTTTTTGCATGAGGAATCTCAGGCATTAAAAATTTAGATGGGAAGCAGAGCAAGAGACTTTCTGTGCAGAGACCTGAAAGTTGGAGTCTCTTTCTCCGAGCTGGTTTGCTCAGCAGAGCACTCCTGTGATGGAAGGCTCCTTTCCTAGGCCTCCGTGTGACAAATGCCACAAAAAAACCCACTTTACAGTGCCCACATTTTACCGTTTCCTCTGAACCTACGAAACACGCTCCATGCTCCTGCCTGGCGTTCATTAACCCACCAGGAGAGGCTGTGGGGACAGACAAAGTGAATGGTGGAAAACTGGGAGAAAGAATGCACGTTTGGGGGAGGACTCACACAAAACGTGTGGAGGAGCTAATGGCATCGTTAGCACCAAATTAAATGGAGTTTTAATGAGCGTTTTCCCCACAGGAGACCAGGCAGTAAAAATGCTACTTGCTGCAAGTAGGAGCGACGTAAAGATTTGGGGAGACTCTTCAGAATCTCTGAGACACAGTGTGTGTCAATGGAATCTTTTAGCAAAATGCCATGATATAAATACTCAGTGTTCTCTAATCTGCCAGATATTTTCACCACCTAGAAGCACAACTTTTTATCTGAATCTCTCCCTGTGAAGGGGCTGGTGAAACAAACATCTGAGGCCTATTGTTACATATTCAAAATCAAATCAAGTTGATAATGGGGTTTGGATTACATAGCTGAAGTATTAATTTTTTTAAAAATTATTATTATTATTACTTGGAATTCTGAGTATCAAAGAATCCTTAGTCAACTATTTGACCCCAAATTTAAAAGAGGAGTCACCAAAGTAAAGAAACTTCTCTCCAAAAGTAGGTGATAAAATCCACGTTAGTTCAGTTGGTTGGATGAAGGACGGAAGGGGAGCATTGCTACTGAATTTTTCTCCTGCTGATTACTTGTGACTGAGAAAGAAAACTGTAAGATGGTCTGCTCTGGGCATGGAAAAGGGGTTTAAGTAGTGTCTCGAGGCCAGAAATTCAAAAGGAACCTACAGAAGAGTGGCCAAAAATAGCACATTTGTAGATGATATTAAGCCCTTGGCCCTATCTATGTAGACCTTCCATTAACTGGTTTCTCCGGAATTGAATTTATACTTCAAAGGATTAGATTTTCAGGTTGCCATTTTAGCACAGTTAAATTTTCTAATATTAATGGCCATAAATTAAATCTCAGTTCAGTTCAAAATCTAGTTATGCATTTAATTCCATTAACTTCCTGGCACGGAAAATGTACCCAGACAATGAGATGCTCTGCACACTTGTAACTAGCAGCAATATTTATTTAAAAGCGTTTTCTAAAAAAGTCTGTCTTTCTTTCCCCCAAATCAAGAAAATTTCTTATTTTTTCCTGGTGGCTTTTCCCATTTATCTCTTTGCTCCAGAACCACAAAGAGTAAAGATGGGTGGAGCCAATCCCTGTGTAGCTCTTAGATTTGTCTTGCAGCCTCTTTCCTTTTCATTTTGCTTTTGTGGATGAATTAAGTTAGATTTGCATGCAGCCGAGTAGAAGCCCAATCATTTTATCTGTATTCGATTGTAAATTATTAATTCCTGTGGCTTATTAATGCATATTCAATGCAGAAAGCTTTAGATGCTCCATAAACATTCTGCAGCTGGATACTGCTTTTCTTTAAATGCAAAGCAAAACCAAACAGTTTGCAGGAAGTATGGGAGCTGTGGCATAGTAACAACGGCCTCTTTTTGTGTTCAGCTAATTCTCATCTATCCAGTCAACCTAGGCAACAAAATAATCACATGACTCTATTTCTTTTGTGTATTAGAGATACGTAATTCATCTGCGAATCCATTTAAAGGACTGTGATTTAAAATCAACAAGCCCAAGGCAGTGGGTGAGACCAAATAAATGTTGTCAGTGACCTTTGGCCCCTGGAGTGCCAGGTAACAGACTCTGCTTGGGAAGCAGCCACGCAGAATCCGAGCCTGCAGCTTCCATTCTGGCTGGGCAGCAGCACGACTTTTAAAGGCAAGTTGCTGTGCTCTCAGTGCTCTTCTGCTCAGAGGAATCTGGCTGCATTGATAAGACACTGGAGTTTTAAAATTCACCAGAGAGAGGAAAAATATCAAAGTGATCTCTACAAATTCTACCTTCTGGAGCTGGATTGGTTTTATCCCATATTTAATAGAAAGGATACAACCAGCTCTGGGTTTAACACTCATCTCGCACAACTAGGACAGCTTTTTAAGCTGCTGGAAAACCAAGATAAAGCATTTCTAAATCATAACACTGGAGAGCTATCATAGAACGTGACAAGAGAAATAAGTGGTGGTATCAGTGTGGCAGGGAAAGGTCACATTTCTTCAGATAGAAAGGAAAAACATTCACATAGCACTTCAAATGTACATTATTTATTGTTATTATGAGTGGTTAAATGAATCAACATGTAGAGCAGTACCAGGCCAGGCCAGATGCAGGGAAACAACACAAAGAGCTTGCAGCTGCTGCTGATTCAAGAAGCAGCATGCAGGTGCTTTTTAGCTAAAATTCTAAAATTCCCTTTTAATTTGGAAATGATCTTGGCTGAAAGCACTCAGGGACAGCATCTGTGCACAGACAGCACTGGTGCCAATTGCCTCCCGTGAACTCAACCACTTGGCTCTGCTGGTGCTGCAAAATGGACCTTGCAAATTACAAAGACCTGCTTTTAAAACTCTCTGTTTTGAGGCAGAGCATCCAAAGCTGCAGCATTGAGTTTTACTACAACTGCTGGGCTTAAACACACAGCACTGAGAAGGAAAAGGCTCCTTTTCTCAGCCCTCCCTCTGCAGGTTTATCCCAGACAGGGCAGAGAGACGCCTTCAAGCCTGATTTTTTGGGAGTTTTGATGACCACCATATCACAGATACCTATGAGAGGGTTCCTCTAAGGTCTCATCTAAAAGAGCTGGGAACAAATGTGCTCATGTCCCCACCCGTTGTATCTTCCTCTTGCTTGGACTTAGGGAAAAAGAAAAACCAGTGCAAACTCCCATAAAGCTGAAGCTGTGTTAAAAAGGGGACCCTGCATTCAGTATTTTGCCTGTCACATACTTCTGCTTCTACTCACATTGCATGGGAATTACATCCACCCTTCTAATAGGAGCAGAAAGGAAAGGTTGGTTATGAAGGAAGAATTGGGAAGAGGTTATTTGTCATTTAACAGCATGCAGTGAACACTGCAATTTCTGCTTCAGCATCCCTTTAATCTTCAAATAAAGAGAATTATTAGTATATTACTGTTCCTTCCTCCCTCTTCCCTCCAAGATGCTACTTTGAAGTTACATTCTATATATTATTTCCAGTATGTGAACCCATCCACACACCTCAGAGCCTGAGCTTCAAGCCCTTCTTCAAGGCTTTCCGTTCATTTTCATGCCAAGTTGTTTCATTAGGTACAGTTTCATCCTTCCTTGGGGCAAGAGAGCACGACTGGATACCTCCCTGACATCCACAACAAAGCTTGGAATTAGTATGCAATCCTTTCTTACCTTCTGGGTTGGAAACTGTCAGCATGGAATTAGTAATATCAGGAATTAGTGATACTCCTCAACCAAGGTGATTAAATCACTGAGAAGCAGAAGTGGGTCTCACAGAAGTTTCACCAGAATCCCAGACTCATTTAGGTTGGAAAAGCCCTCTGAGGTCATGGAATCCAACCATTAACCCAGCACTGAACCACAATTCTGTGCCTATTAACTCCAGGTAAAAGGGCACAGATGAGTTCCAGCATGTCCTGTCAGGGGTGGTGCAGTTTTAAGGCATTTTTCCTGCTTCCGGGAGGAAATTTTTCAACATGCATTGTGATTCTGTGCAAGGAAGGATTATTAACTCATAAGCAAAGACAGACCTGCTGAATTATTTAAAACTGTTCTGAAAACAACCCAGTCCATAAGCATTTAGGCAGATAAATATAACACGGGACGTTCTTGTAGCTTCACCAACCCTGCGAAGTGACCAAGCACTAAAAGCACCTCCTGGCCTTTAAGTTCCAATATTTAACAGCAGTTTTTTGTATGTTTATTCAAGCTAACTTAACACTGGGCTGAGACCCAGTACACAGTAAATAACCTCAGCTGCATTTATATGATTTTTCAGCTTCATGATATGCAAAGCACTGGGTTGCACTTCTCCAACTTCGAGCTCGGAGAAGGCGGCGGCACTGACTGAATAAAATCCCTGCAACTTCACCACACAAGCCAGAACATGTGCCTCGACTTTCAAACGTGCCTCCCCTCTCAGAGGCAGGAAGCAATTACTTCTATTTCTTCCCTTTCAATAACACACTTGCATCTGCATAATGCGGTTCTGTGGCAGATTACTGAAATTCCTTGCCACGGCAGCAGCAAGCACACAGGCTAGTTTGGGCTCAGCCTCTCCTGCTGATCCCACGCACTTGTAATTGCACAAGGACGGTATTAACCCGCTGGGAAAGATCAGGGATCTTGCAAATTCCCACTCTGCATCTTCCTGGTTTACTACAGGCAAGTCAGGCTGCTGCCAATCTTATCCGACCACGCAGGTCCTGGAAGAGGCAACAGCCACAAAACTCAGCTGATGGCCTGAAGGAGTGAGGAGGTGAACTCTGGGGAGGGGAAAAAAAGGAAAAGGAAGTCTTCCATATGTGTAGGATATCCCTGAGCTGGTAGATTTTATCAAGTTCTGGATCTGGAAGCAGATTTTCAGCATGTTTTGATAACCAGCTCGATAATCTCACAGAGAAGAGATCTTATGACACGTAAATATTTTTCATTTAGAAACGCAAGGAAGGAATTTAAGGCCACAGCAGCCACATTTAGCAACCTAACAAAAGCACCTGAAAGGAGCTGCAATATAAAATTTACAGCCAAAACACACAAATGGCAAAAAAAAAAGCACCATTTCAATCAGAAAGCTTCTTGGCAACTAGAATCTAATTTGGGGTATTTAGCCAGCTTTTTATGAGCCTATATTTCATTTTGTCACAGGATTTTCCAAATTAAAAATGGTGAAGAGATCATTTGATATACTAAAACTGAAATAATTCTTAATATTATTGTTGATTCAACAGTGTACTGGACCACTGCCAAGACCAGAAGCTATAGTCAATTAGTTTAGGAACATATGTCTTCATGTGTTGGGAAGAACCGGGGTGCAATTAAATTCACAAAAATTATTCAGCAGATGGAATCAAATTAATGTGTTCCTGTGTCTTATCTTCATAGAATTGTGTTTATTTTTTTTTTTGCTTTAAAAAAAACCCCAAAACCCAAAAAACCAAAACCAGCTATAAACATAAAAAGAGATATATTTTATTTTTTTCTGTTGAGATGCAAAGATGAGGATCAGAAGCTGTTTAGAACACAAGGAATGCATTTGTACGGTCTGTATTTCCTCAATTCCAATGCATACAGTGTAGAGCATCTCTAGCCAGGGGAGCAACAAGTGAAAGTCTTTTGAAATGTGCAGGAATAAAGATAATAAAGATACACAAGATACGGGTGGATTAAAATCCTGCCCCACTCCAGGGTTGCTTCCAGCTTCAAGTATTTGTCTCCACCCTCAGCATTCAGTCCCCTCTGGTTCACCTGGGACCAGAAAACTGATAAAAGTAATTAAGGATAAATCCATCCTTAGATGCGTGGCTGCATCCTCGGGAAAGAAAAACCCCAGTGCACCTCTACTTCAATCCTGGAGCACGTGAGGAGAGGGAAATGTAGATGGCTGAACCTCCCTGACAGTTTACTCAGACTTTAAAACCCTTTTGACAAGCTCTGTGCAAAAGACTATTAAAGCACGAGGTGAAGCAGAACCTGGTTAAGGAGCAGAAAAAGGAGGAATGAGTCACCCCCTTTTAGTGCCTTGAAAGAAAGGGTAATGTCCCTCACTTCCCCGATGGAAATCAGGCAGGCTGAGTAGCACAGAGGCAAACTACCGGAGCAGACAATCACTCTCAGTCAGAGCTTGAGCTTGCTGAAATTCCAAAAGGAGCCTAAAAGCAGGGAAAGTCAATTCCCAGTCTGATAGCAGGGATGTTTTCATCTGTGGGAACAGAGGATGTTCAGCACTGACAAAAGGAGACCTGGCCTTCACTGCACAGGTCCTTCTGCCCACACTTTGCATTGCATGGCAGCTGAGCTTCTAAATGAAAAGGAAACATACCTGAAAACCTCTATTTTTATTGCTGATAGGTAAATACATGATCACAGAAGTGAAATATGTCTGTTAGTGAGTTCTAGACTTTGGGGAGGCCCCCCCTGGCAGCAGGATGGGCCTAAAAGCCCTTTCAGGGGCACAGCAGTGCTCTGAGGCCTGGTGGGTTTAGTGTTGCATATTTTCCCAGAAAAAGAAAAAAAAGAAAGAAAGAAAGTTCTTTTATAGCACAGAGCAAGCAACTCAGAGGCCTTTTCTCAGAATCCAGACTGGGAAAAAGAGGGCGTGAGGCAGGGCACAAGCTAACCTGGTAATGTGTGGAATTGCTGCTGCCCAGGTTCTGCAGCTGCAGCCCCCCCTCACAGCCCAGAATCTCCAGCTCCAGTATCTCCCCACCACCCCCAGTTTATAATTCTCATCACTGAGGCACAACTTTGACCATTGCCCTGTCACCTTCCCATATCCACCTATCCAGCTGGCAATTCCTTTGTATTTGCCCTGCGTGATGAGTTTTTCTCCATCTGAGCAAAACCCTCTCAATTTCACACGAGCCAAAATTTAATGAGCAAACATCTCCGAAGAATAATATCTTCTAATCATGGCACAAAATCATTAATCTCTATCCATCCTGAAAATTGTGTTTTGTTCACAGCTGCTTGTAGTTGACCCCTCAGCCATCTCCCTATCCAAGTTTTTTTCCACCTCCAACAATAATTTCCTGTGGAATGCTAAAGTAATGTTTTGTTTAAAACCAAACAGATTGACTGTCCTGCACTAATCTCTGCCTTTAGTCTTCCCAAACCAGCACGAAAAAAAAAAATTCAATTTATACCAGTTCCCATTTGCTTCCCATTCACTTTCAGGTTGCCACCTATCATATTTAAAATTCTGGGTTAAAACTTCCCACAGATTTGACCAATCAGAGAACCAGCAGTACTCACATTTTCTGAGTACAGATGTCATGTTCACTACTCATCTTTCCTGCTGGCCTGTACTCTGACTCCTGAGAAATGCGAGCACCATAAATGCTGTTCACCAACTCTGTGCTTGACTGCCAGGCTCATTTTCAGCAGACACCTGATCACCCACCATGTGAACCCTACATTAAGCTAGCACAAAGCACTCCTTTTTCTCTCCAGAGTCAAAGAAGAAGTGATGCTACATGTTGGGAGAGCTATGAATATGTTATATGTACCCCGAATATCAACAGGAATGAACATTTTTTAATTTCCCCCCAAATCCTACAGATCTCCACAGCCTCCTTTGCTGACTTTTTAATTTTAACTGTGCTTTGCACATTTAATTTTGATGGCTGATAGTCCTGCAGGTATCTGGGCAGTATTCAGTCCCCACAGAAATCTGCCATCTCTTCCTGAGGAAAATAAAACATCCCAAGCCTCTCCTAGTGTTATCATTCTTTTAAAACTACATTCAAAACCATTTCATGACTCTGAGTTATTTCTCCAGAGGAATCCCACTGAAGTTCACCTAAGCTGCAATGGCTTGGAGCATTTTTCACCCCGTGTCATATCTGTTTCAGCCAGACTCTGGCTGTACCACTTGTTCCAGCAGTAATAACAATAAATTGCCTCTTTTCTATTCCTCAAACACGGGCTTGTATTGCCTCCTTTAGCTGTCAACAGTGTTATATAGATTTCCTCCTAACAAATCTATCTACCCTTGCCATGAGCTCCCACTGACTCAGATCTCTCAGGTGGCTCTAAGCCTGTGAAGTGATCCTTGCATTTCATCCCTCAAAACATTTCTAACTCACTGTGGCTCTGATGCTGGATGTATTTAATGAGTTCCCTCTCCTCATGCCCGTGGATTGATCTTTCTCTCCTTCCACATACACTGGGTGCTTCTGGCTTTTCCCTCTCATTTTTTTATAAGAGCAGGACTCTTCCATGTGCTCCACAACCAAACACAGCAGCAGCAGCAGCAGCAGCTCTGGAATTCCCACACAGCGGAATCTCCCTGTGCCATACAAGTGTTTATCCCTGACCAGGAACAGGAGAAAATGGAGGAACACTTTCTTTGCACATCTCCTGGCCTGTCAAAACAGTTGCTCTGCCTGCCAGCACTCGCTACCTTCATGACTGGCATATTCTGCTGGTGTCAGCGAGACCCAAAAGCCACCAACTGCTCGGGAAAAAAATAAAAAAAATTAAGTATGAATGGAAATAAGGTCCACAAAGGCGAAACAAATTCTTGTACTTTGCCATAATGTTGAGGCCCACGCAGGAAATCCACGGCACTGGTACCCTTTCAGAAGCCCTGTCAGAGGGCTGAGGGAAGAGCCCTGCAGGGACTGGAGCTCTCCCTCGGTCCAGCCCCCAGGGAAAACGTGGCAACAGGCTGGGAGGGTTCCCAAACACAGACCAAACTGCTCTCTGGCATTTCTCTTAGCTGCCATTTCAGCCTCTGAGGATACTTCATACCAAACTTTCTCCCAGGCACTTTCTCATTCTAGAATCATATTCCTTGCTAATTCTCCATTCCTCAGACTTTTAGCACAGGCTTAGCCTCCATCTCCTGCCAGTCCCAGTCTTCCCAGTTTATCCTCAGTGCCACTTCCCTTCTACTCATCCCCCATTCCTTTTTCTTTGTTATTTAGGAATTTCACCTGCTCTACCCCTCATGATGCATCCCATTTCTCATTACCCATTCTTCCTGTTCCTTCCCCTAGTTCATGGTCTCTCCTTCCCTAACTCTTTCCCCCATACAGATGCGGTTCCTGGGTTATCCCTATTTCTCTCCAGTTCCTGTGCCTCTTCCATGGCTGTTTGTAAGGCCATGGTTCAGCCAGGCCTGCTCCCTCACTTCAGGTGTGCCCACCATCCAGCTTCATTGGCACTGGAGAGAAAGGTCTGGGATTTCCACCAGATTTCAGAAAGTCAGCTGAGGGAACAACTACAGTTAGAGAACTGACAAGCAGAACCAAACACAATTTGGGCATGTCTTCAAAAGAAAACTTCTTGCTCAAAAGCATAGGAGCACTATCATTTTTCCATTCAAAAAGCTCACCAGAATTTAAGAAAAAAAAAAATCAACAAAAGGAGGAAAACCAACTAAGAGAGAAAACATCAACTCAAACAGCTTCAGCAAGTGCTTAATAACTTGAGCAAAGTTTCTAAGAGTGGCAAGTATCTGACAACAGTTGTATCCCAAGCAGTAGAAGCATGTCTATAATAGAATCCCAGAATGATTTAAGTTGGAAGGGCCCTTCAAGGTCATCAAGTCCCAAAGCCCCAGCCCAGGCAGGGATGTCACCCACCAGACCAGGTTGCTCAGGATCCCATCTAAGCTGGCCTTATCTGGTAATCAGGCCTGAATTACTATCAGTTGTGATTGTCCAACATCCATGAGCCGTGTTAGTGCCTGAGAATCTCACCATGGAATTTATCAGAGGAGGAGCTGTAAGGAAAGTGCAACTTGTTTTTTTTTTTTGCATCCCAAGCACTGAAACAGCCACATGGCCTGAGAGAGTTAATCACATCCCTAATCAAAAGAGAGAACATAATTACCTGCTTAATATACTTCCAATGCATATTTGTAAAGCCACAAGAAAGTGGCTTCTTTATAAAATATAATCTGACCTGTCACTTGATGGTCTTTCAGCAAAAAAGGTGGAGGGGCTTTTGCCATGTCCATGGAAAATATTTAATATTTGGTGTTTTCAGCTTCCCCCCAATTTACTTAGCATGTGTTACTCCATTATGATTTAATTTGGACAAGAAAACTGCATGGCTGCTCAAGCAGTAAATTTAAAGTGTAAATGGATTCTTGGCTGCCGATGGCCCAGTTTCTGCTTCTGTTTCCATAGAAACCCATGTAGGAGTGGCAAGGAGGCATCACTTAAAATATGAACTTAAGGGTTTACTTCTCCCTTTTTCCTCCCTCTCATCTCCAAGCAAATGGGAGGTAGTTTAAATTTTCAGCCCCTTCTTTCTCACCCTTTGATTTTACTCCTGGAAGCATCTGAAGCAAAAATCCCACTGGCCAGCAATTTCCTCTGCTCAGTTACAGATTCCGGGCTGCAGGAAGAGTGTACTTGGAACAGGAGGAGGAATGCCACACTCACACACACCTCACACATGTTTGGGACCGTGCCACAAACTGTTTCTGTCCAGAGAAACTCATACTGATGAAGGGATGTAAATATAGAAGGTGGAAAAATCATCTTTAAAATGAGATGCACAACACCAAGCCTGCATAGGAGGAAACTGTGACTCCTCAGGTTGGATACTACACGCAGCCAAATTCTCCTGCTAGGTTAATAATAATCCTCTCATTTATTAACCATCACTCTCTCAAAATCTTCAACTCAAGGTTCAATTTATGAGTATCTATGATGAGACCCAAGTGCAGTGTATTTCCTATAGTAATATGTCCTATAACCAAAAAATCACTTCACCAACATAAAAATTTAGTGAGTTTGTTCATCAGAAACGGTTAAAGCCCTCAGATGTGGCAAAGCAATTCTTTAAAGGAGTGATAGAGACAAATGGGACCTGAACCAAGATTTCATGTAAAGTACAAGACAAAGATACAGAGACAGGCAGAGTGTCTCAATCCCACTCCTGGCCTTATTTAATTGCCAGCAAGATCCAGTGCACACATTCTGAGCCTACTTTGGGCACTTCTGCAGCACTGAACCTGTTCAGGCTCTTGCAGAAATGAGCTCCACATCACACAAGCAAACAAGCAAACCCCACCTCCCCTGAAGGAAAGCAGCCAGGTGGGGAAACAGAGGAGGAACCAGTGAAGGAGTGAAGGCCACTATCCACTCGTCCTCCTCAGCAGGGTCCTTTCCTTAAACACATTTTTTTCCTACTCCTTAAACACATTTTTGTTCTAACACAGTAACCTACTCAAATATAAAATCCATGGGGGTTTGCAAACTTTCCTTCCGAAAATGGGGGAACTCAGTCACAGTGCAGGAACCCCTCTTCACTTTTACTCTGTAGCAGATGTCTGGAGTCTGAGCGAGTTATCTTCCACAAAAAACCCCTGCAAATAAAAACCTTATCTTTTCCTGCTGGCGTTCTCTGGTGGGCAACAAGGGCAGAATCCTTCTTCTCCCAGCATCAAAAAAAGAAATAAAGAAAGTGCCTACAAAGGGGGCATAATTTCAGAAGCTCATTAAGCTTGCTCTCCAGAACACACAGGCCTTGTTATCATCAAACTCGCTGCCACATGGTAAAAAAAGCAATTTGAAAAGGAAATAAATAAACAAAATGTAAATTTTCCTTCCACGATCCACATTGTTCTTGAAGTCTGATGTTCCTGTTAGACATGTGTTTGCAAAGGAGGAATTATGTTTATGGCTCTAAGCAGAGCCGTTGCTTAGACTTTGCCTGTCCATTAAAAAAAAAAAGACAGAAACAAACCTTAGTTGCATTTCTCAATATTACATAGGTTTGTGTTGCAATGACATAATATTTTTTGATTCACAGAATCATTTTATCATAAAACAGCCCAACTGTTCAGCTGAGAGCAGGATTTCCAACTATGTTTTGCCTGAGAATTCCAAGACACCTAAATCTTGTGCAGACGTCTAAGGGTAGGGACGCATTTATAAACTGCCTTTGGATATTTATTTTTATTTATGCAGTGCCTGTGGTACTTCACAATTAAAGGAAGTGGGGCATCCAAACCTATTGGGGTATGAGGGAATAATTATGCATCCGAATATAAGGAAACCAATTAAGCAGCAAGCGTCCTTCAACCCCTAATGCTTCCAGACAAACAGGCTTCTTCCATATTTGTGCAGCACAAATGAGGCAAACAATCCTTTGGCAAAATCCTTGGGATGCCATGGCCTACAATGCAGCTCAAGCCAGTAAAACCTGACTGTTCAACATAGAAGGCACTTTCTAAAATATTTGCTAACCTCCAGGTGCTACTTGTTGGTTCTTCTGCTGTTCAGCTATAAGATAATGACTGTGACGAGTGTTTTTTCTTACATCACTAGTCCTAAAAACCAGAGAATGGTACAAATCCCTTCCAGTTGAATCCATGCTGATCGCAGTGAAGGCTTTGCTGTACCTGTGTACAAGCACAGTGAATTTTCTGGTGGCACCTCTAAGGCTCAGGAGGATTAAAAGGATGATTGCTGCTTTTGGAAGTAACATTTTCCTTGACTCCTGTGTGTGACAGAGGGAAAAATGTCCTCTGATTAAAAAGCCACTCTCCACCTGAGATCTAAATCTGAAGGATTTTAAATCTCACCCATCAGCAATTTGCAACTCCATCCAAAGGTCAAATGATAAAGCAGAACATTTAATATATCTGAAGAAAATGCAGTAGTAGGGTATTTATTATCTAATATATCTGTCCTACACATTTATTAAAGTGAATTCCACCAGTTTACAAGCTGGCTCCTACATGAAACTATGCTGAACACCTCACACTGATCACTGAAATCAGGGATTTTTTTGCTAAAAATACATCAGTGGATGTAATAAAATGACAATTATAATTTTGGTGCTCTTGCACAAAGGTTATGACTCATTCATTAAAATATTTAAATTAGCAAGCCTACTGCTAGCTAAGATGGCAGATGCTAACACAGCCAAAGACTCAACACTCTGCATTATGTATGACTAACAAATCTTTGTGTAGAATGATGTGTAAATATTTCATACCGAGCAAATAGGCTTTGTGGAAAGTAGCATGATCTGAAACACACACACAGATCACATCCCAAGTGTATTCAAAATACCCCTGATTAAGTCACACAAGCAGAGAAGAACCAGCTCACACACGCTGAGTTCAATTCACCATAAATCAGGATTTTTGTCATCCACCGGGGCTGGAAACTGAGCTTTCCTAGTGAAATCCCTGTTTGCATCTCAGATTTTGAATCTCTACCGCCTGTTTGCCTTCTGAAAAAATACCAAAAAGTACAAGATGACCAAAAAATCATCTAAGAACTTTACAAACTCTTAGTAATGCGGGTATAAGCCAACAGGGTATGATCATAGTCCAGATACAAGCAGAGCTTCTGATAATTCATCATTTATTTATAAACTCGATGGTATGAAAATACAGACTGCTTCATATGAGACCTTCAAATTTACCACTTGGTTGTTGCACTTTTAAGCTTTTCCTGCCCTCATCCTTTCCACACAAAAAGCATTTTGAGTTCAGGGAAGGCTTTCCTGCTTTCCTGTGCGCTCCAGTTCACTCTCCATTACTTCCTGCACAGAGATAGAAACACGAACCTCTGTTAAACCTACCAGAACAGCAGCATGGAGCAGACTCGAATCTACCATTTATTTACCACTGAGCTGCACTTTCCCTAAAAATTCTTCCACCATCCCCTAATTTCTAGTTTAATTTTGCGTGTGTTGCATTACAGGGTTCACAGCGCCAGCGCCGCGTCAGCAGAGCCCCTTCAGCAGCGAGATAGGAAATGCTGATAAGGGGAGCTTTTCTGCTGGCTCTGGAGCATCATCTCTGAGCAAACAGCTCCAACTCACTGAGCAAACAAAAGCTCCTTCACGTCAGCAAAGTGGCAACAGCACTGAAAATGTGGCCACGGTAGCAATGTCAAGCGAGGGGCAGAACTGTCCCTGCCTGGCCGCTGTGACCAGAGCACGAAGATGCTGCAGGACAGAGGAGGAGAATACTGAATTTATTCTGTGGGACACCTTCAGCATCACAGCAGGCACAGGAGCAGGAGCATCACGCCAGCAGCAGGAGTTTTCTAGTCAAATGGGAGGCTCATCCAATTAATTAGTGCTGGTGTTTCTACAGCAAACACGGCTTGGAGCTCAATCTGATGGCACAGTGATGATTTCACAAATGTCTTCGATGTGTGGAAGAAGAATCTGGGGTTCTAACAAGACCCCATGAACAATCCAAGCCTCAGCCACTTGGGAATGCTGTTTATTCCAAAAACAAGTTCTTAATTTCTATCTTTTAAACTGCTACAGTAGCCCCTGGACTAAAGCAAAAAGCCCTGCAGGCTTTTCCACTGACGTGCAGAAGTGGCATCATCCATTAACAGAAGTGCATTTTGTTAATGTCCCCTACCTCTCCATTTCCCATAAAATGGCAAAAAATTGTGAGAAACAAAATTAATATTGAATTCCTCATGAAAAGATCACGAAAATATGTTAAAATGTTGACTGATATTTAATGGCAACTCCAGGACTCAAGGAAATGTCTGTAAGGCCCTTTTCTAGAAAAAAGAGTCATTCTGGAAATACCTGTTTAAACTTTTTTTCCCACTTTTCTATCAGGATACAGGTACTTGGACTTGTAGATTCGGTTCTAGAGAAAAAGCTTTCTGTTCCTGCGAAATGATTTAAGTCAGGCTGCTTGGTAATAGGAGGAATAGAGCTCTTAACTTCAAAATCAAGGCTGTAATATTCCAGAGAAGTCGCATGAAATTAGGCAGCTGAGTGGAACTACTGCCACAGTAGCAGTCAGGTTCCAAGAAATGGATATTAGAAGTAAGCATTTCATTGTCAGCTTCAGCTTTGGGAAATCTGAAGTACTTGACACATGAGGGAATGTTTGATTCTTTTTCCTAGATTAGAAACTTGCTTTAGGGATGGTCTGTATGTTCCTCTGTGGTTCCATGCCTGGTTTTTATCAATAAAATCACTACAAAACCCACCTTCAGCTTAACACTTATCCCCAAAGAAAGAAAAAGCCTGATTTATTTCATACAGCAGTGAAGAAACTTGTCCCAGATGCCTCTGTTTCCTCCATCCTTCCCTTTTTGCAGCAAATATCTCACTCCAGGACGCAGAGACAGGTTGTTTTCTCTAAACACTTGGCAAAGTGTTAGAAAAGACAAGCCCCCTGAACACAGACCACAGCTGCCTCAGGGAACAGTTAAACCAACCCAAAAAATGCAGCAGTGAAATTGAAACCTGCCTCTGAGTGCTGGAAGTAAAAGCTGCCAGTTTAAGGTTCCAATACAGTTCCTCTCCCTACAGAAAAATACGAGGCTCAAAAGCTGCAATGAAACAAATCCCCACAGCTTCAACACAGCAAAGAAATGAACAGCTCCCCAAAGCCCAGCTCCAGACCAATGTCCTGCCCTTCCCTGTTGCTGCTGTGTAAGGTGATGCATGGGACCTGAAGATGCCAATCCTAAAAATTCTGCTCTTGCTGAAATGTTTCGTTTCCTTACAAAGCAGAGCTGGTCTTCCCACCCAGTGAAAGAGACGTTTCCAAGTCACGAGTAAAATAAATCTTCCCCAAAATGAAATAATTTTGCAGCCTCTACAGCACATCCCTGACCTGCACAGGATCTATTACAAGAAATACCACCCTAGATTGTCTAGATAACATAAACCAGGTATCAAGATGATCACCAGCAGTGCAGGTGAGGGAAGAGTAGATGCTGCCAGGGTTATTTTCTCGTGTTCAAGATGTATTCAATCATTTGTATTTTGTTGTCTAAATTAAGGCCTTTGCACGTTCCGTGTGGAAAACAAGGGGTTTTTTATAAGGAATGGCAACATAAACATTCTAAAACCTCCACATGCAAAGCACTCTGTGCATGAGCAGAATGTAAAACCTTCCCCAAAAGCAGCACATCAGCAATAAAATTACAGAGCAACCTCTTTTTCAAAATTCTCTTAGTCAGTTACAGATAACCATGGAAAGGTCTAGCTTTTTAGAAATGCAATGAGTAGAAAACACAATACTCATAAAATTAGTGGTAAAATGGAGCAGCTCCCATCCAACTCTAGCAAGCTCTTCAGGTTAACTGTGGCAGCCATAAAGCCTACCAGCTTTGAAGACAGCTTTCCCTTTCAGCTCGTTTGATAAAGATGTGGCAGATCAAAGGTCTCCCCTGTGAATATCCACATCCAGGATCTCCACTGTGTGCCACACCTACAATGAAAACACACTCTGGAAACAATAATAATTTATTTGCTGTTAACTTCAGCTTTAGGTCAGGCATTTGTATGGTGAATTACTATTAATTTCTTCCATTATGTTCCATCATTTAATCAAGGTTCACTGCTGCTGCACGGGCATTTAGAGAGTATTCAGAAAACACTAGAAGTGGGAGTAAAGAGACAAAAATCTGCGTTGCTATAGCTAAAATATGTGCAGTCTAGAACCACCTCCACTAGGTACCATCCTACTCCTCCAAACTGGGAATATTCAAAGTGTCTTCTCACGCTGCCAAGCTGCACATTCCAATCCCCAGCAAGACTTGAAAGGCAGGTCCACAGGGTCAGTTCCTTCCATCCCCAGCTAGTCACTATCAACAATTTCAGCCACTATCTGCATCTCCCCACATTTAAAACGTTTAAAACTCTACTATAAACTGCTGCTGAGACTTGCTTAAGGATCAAGTCAACCAAGCTTGCTAAACATATGCAAGTCTTCAATGGACATATGGTTAGTTCAGAAATGCAGCTGAGGCTGTGCTTCCATACACCATCATCTCTAGAAAGCCCTGACAAAAATGAAGCACCCAGTGACATTTCTGCTTAGGCACAGGTAGAACTAGAGAGCAGAAGAACACAATCATCACCTTTTTAACTGTAAAATAGTAACATGAGCACAAATTATCGTCAGTATCAGAGGGCTAAAATGCTATTTACACCCTGGAAATGGGAATGGAAGCAAACTGGGAGGGCTGTTAAGTAGACTCAGATTCTTAGCCCTCAAACATTACTAGATCCTACCAGCTGTCTCAAGGAACATGTACGTTCTCTCCTGGAAATTTGACATCCTGGAGATTGGGATGCTGTCAGACCACAATCAAAAAGCAAAAATGCCTTCCCACAGTTCTAGGAGAATATAAACCCTGCAATTTCTATTGTCTAAAAAATGTTTTGCTTTCTCTGATATATATGTATGCACACATGTAGACAGGAGTGTACCTACAGACCTATATAAATTATGTTTACACCCAAATAAATAAATCTCTTGGTCTGTCTGTCTGTCTGTCTATCAACCCATCCATATTCTATCAAACCTCTCTAGGCAGGAAAGCACAGAAGAAATGCATTTAAAAGCTTGATATACTACAGTGACAGGGAAAAAATTCAGTGTTCTTCCCACCAGGTAGTGAATTAAATGCAAGAATCACAATAGAATTCTAATGTTAAAAATAGAATCCAGAAGACTTTCCCTCCTCCTGCCAAACAAGCCAGTGAAAACAAACGAGCTACCCCCAAATCACAGCTTGGGACATGCAAGATTTAACATTATATGATTATTTTTTTGGTGCAGAGAAACCTAAAAAACCTAACATTTCTTTTTCTGGAAATAGAAACTCTTTTGTCACCCGTGTTTTAAATGTGACATATTTTGAAGGGCTGTTATTCCTTAAATAAAGACAGCCTAAAATAATGTCAAAACCAGGGGCTAACAACTATGGAAATCACAAGTTAAAATTGCTTGTACATGTGTAATTTTCTAAGGGTTTTACCTTCCATTTCTACCTCATGGGTGTTCTCATTAGGTTGGGATAAGGTCACAGTCAATACCCAGGGAAAGAACTGCATTCACACCAAAGGTGGGAAATTATTCCTTTTTGTGTTATGTGCTGGATGTGGATAAGGGAAATCACATTAAATCCCAAAGTTAAATAATGTGTTTTTAGGCCAGTACAAGACATTGGGTAGAAGTCAAGATCTTTACGAATAAATCTCATTCCAGGCATAGATGGCAGCTCACAGTAGTATCTATAGAAACAAGTTACAATTTGTATTTCCTTAACCACCTACTTAATTAAGTTCTTCATGTCTGAATGCAGCAAAAGGCTGCCTTTATATTCTTTGAACTTTATTTTTGTGTGCTTGTGCACTGTAAATTCATAATCATAAAGATGAGGAGAACAGGCAGCATAGCAAAGAATAATTTGTCAGTTTTGTACACTTTTGTATGGAGCAGTAATAACAGCCACACAAAAAGGTGAAATCCCCTGTTTAGGTTTGAGTCAATGCCATACTGATGGATTCAGCACTCTGGAAAGCCACTGCTGTCCTCTGAAAATGACCTAAAAAGCTTAATTGAACAGTAACAGATATAGCCAGTTGTTCTGTTTCATAACTTAATAGAATAAGGGAAAACATCAGCATAAATGGCACAGCATTCCAGTTTGGGGGAAGAAAAGGGAAAGAGTTCAGCAGCCTGAAGGTAAGTCAGTGTCTCTCAGGAGACTGTGGTCTACCTGCTTGAGCTAAAAATGAGTTAGCAAGATTTATAGAAATCACCATGGAGAGCCAGAGCTCCATCCCATCTTCCCTGAACTTGGTCTTCCCTCTTCTCTCAGTCTAGAGTCACTGATTGTCCCACAAGTTGTATTTAAACAGGTTTTGAGATGGACCTGTCCCCTTTTACCTCTTCCAAGCTTGTGATTCCGGCCTCTGGAGTGATCTGAGGCCTCCTATGATGTGGATAAGTGGATTTAAGCCAGCACAACAACAAAACTGGAGCCTGCAGAGCACATGGTTCCCAGGTTACAGAGCCCATACATCCCAGAGCTGTCCTGCCACGTGCTCGCTGCCACCTGTGCTGCTTCCAGCAAGGCCCCAACCCACGTTATCTGCACCATGAGGAACCCAGGGACTCTGATGTTCTGCATTCCAGAAAAAACCAAACAAACCGACTCTCTTAATTCCAGATCTTTTAGTTAAAGCATTTGGAATCACGGAATGGATGGGGTTGGAAGGGACCCTCAAGACCATCATGTCCCAACCCTTTGAGGATGTTCAGAGTTGAAGTCCAACAAGGCTCAAAGCTTTTGCGATATTAAAACCGGGGGGAGAATTCAGGCCTGGTTTGAGAAGCTGAAGTGAACCTGAGGATTTTACTTAGCCTTAGTCACTGTGAGTGAGATCAACAGCAGATCAATGCACGAGGCTTCTTGTGAGTGCAAATGTCAGCACGAGCTGACACTGCAGCTGCCCCTTCTTTAAGTGGTCTCCAGCCACACACAGGCAGGGAGAGGGAAAATTCTCCAGCCAAAGAGCAAAGAGAACAGCCAGAGGTAAGGGAGCAATCCTGTGCTATTCCTCCCTTTTCATCTCTTTTGGAGGGCAGTGATCCGGCGTTGGTGTCCTTCCAAAGGCACGCATGATTAAAGCCATGGCACTTTCAGTAGCTGGGCTGCACGTTGCAGTATAAGCACAACATTCCCTTGGGAATGTCATCCTGCCCACGTGCAAATTGAAAGGGAAAAAAAAAAAAACAGGAGACTTTTTTTTTCCTCCAAGTCTGAAAATTATCTGAAAACTATTGTGGTTTTAGACTTTGGCTGCTATAATTTAAAAAATATTAATTAAAGAAAAGGCAGAAGTTTAGAGAGAATTCTTCCAATTAGCCAGCAGGACTCCACATTTGTGTTCTAAGGAAACAGAAGGGTCTGTGGTTTGGGATTTTTTTAAATATGAAAAACCACAGCTCTTGTGTTAAGATTTTTATTACATTCCTGAGCCCAGGACTCACTTGAGAACTAAAGAAAAACTTGTGCCTACTGAGGCCATCGACGTCGTCCTGAAGGCCCAGGACATCTTTCCATTAGAGCCTGAGCACTGTCCTTCAGGCGAGCAGTTAGTCCTGAGAGCTTTAAAGGGATATTTCTGCTCAGGTATCAGCAATTCATCAGCTATTCTGTTTGGAATAATTATTTGCTATCACTTTGCCTATTTACAAAAGCAATGAGTTAAGCTGTATTTCCTGGGAACGCAGCAGAAACAAACAGCAGGAAGTTTCCACACTCAAAAATCCCTGACTGTGCCACAATTCTGAAAAATGATATTTTAATCTGCACAAGCAGAGAAAAACCTAAACAGGGCCCAACAACAGCTGTCTCCAAATATTCTGGCCCCACTGACCTCCTGCCTTGCCATTGTGCCCCTTTCATTTTCTGCTGCCATGTGCCACTCCTCTGCTATTTTCACTTCAGAGCTGAGCTATGAATCTTTGGGGGGGGGGGGGGGAAAAAAAAAAATCCAATACTAATCTGTAT
>VZRS01005617.1:89926-112850 GCA_013398055.1 Ifrita kowaldi
ATTTATAACTCCGTACTTAATTGTTCTTTTAAGAAATATTGTATCAGAACTGCTGAGCTGGGGGGGTGGGACGAGCTCTCTATCCAACAAGAGCTGTTTTCCCCCTTTACACCTTCATTGTTACTCTTGCCGTGACCGCCTGGGGGTATCTTCCCTGAGAAAAGAGACTCAATTGCTTCTTCCACTGAGCCTGAAAGAAGGAAACTGGCACAACTCTAAAATCTCTTTCAGAATTCTCTTCAGGACCCTGGTCTATACTGGCAGGAATTACTGTCTTTCAAAAAAGAATTTCAGAAATAACATCCCTGATTTGATTTGGCAGGGGAATTACTTTTCAGGGTTAATTACTTTGGCAACAGATTTAAATAGATAACCATCCATTTAGCAGATTTAATGACTAAAAAGAACTCTCTTGTTGAAAGATGACAGGGAGGAGTTTGCATTATTGCAGTTCCAAGTATTATCAGTAAGTTAACCTGGAAAATAGCTGGAGCATCTGGGTTGTCACTACAGTTAGGCAAAAATTTAAAAAAAAACCTAGAAAAAAGTACAAGGATCACCCAAAACTGATTACAACCGTGAAGGACAGCAAACACTGGGTAAACTAGTGGCAAACATCACTGAGCACAGCAAAAAGAGCTCAGGCACGGGGCAGGGGAGGGCTGGGGCTGGGGAACAGCACGGGGGACATGCTCCAACGCAACCCAACCACCAAGGACGAGAACAGGGACCCCAGATCTCTCCTGACCCTCTCGTGTGAGATGGGCCTGAGAGACACCTCCCTGCCCCGTTCCCCCTTCTCTCCCTGCCCAGCTCAGAGTAGCAGCTCAGAGTAGCAGCTCCACGGGTGACCAAGAGCCTGTAACACATCCCAGCCCCCAGCCCGGCTCCGCTGCCGTGTTAAACCTCACGGAATACTCTCGGGTTCTCCCAGGGAAACCCACCACAGGAGTATTTTAAGCACACACATCTCGAAAGCTCCAGCTCCGGCTCAGGAGGAGTTCCCCTGGGGAAGAGGAGGAGAGTGTGCCAAACCCCCCTCACCCTGCCAAGCTGAGGTGCTTTGCTCCCCTCGTGGGGGTTAGGCCTGAGCACTGAGCGAGCATCAGCTCCTGGCACAGACACGACCAAGGGAGGATTCTCCAAGGGAAGCACAATGTTCACCTCAATCCATTTTAAAATATGGCTCGAGACACATTCCAAGAGAGCCCCTTTTGCTGCCTGCCTCCACCTCAGTGGATCCCAACACCAAATGCATTAAAACAAAGCAGGCATTGGACCACAGGCAGCCAAATAAAACCCTGTTGGGTAGGACGGTGCTCTGCTTTGGAAAGAAAATATGGGATGCTCCTGCACTCCAGGTTCTCATGGAAAATCTAATTCCTCTGGCAACCCAAGCAGAACACTGGGAACTCTGCCTTTTAAGAGGGCACATCTGGTTTAAAAGAAAAGTTTAATACAGGAGTTATTACAGGGTAAATCAAACCGAGGTCACCTGTGCAAAATATTTTTTCACAATTTAAAAAACTTGTTCAGAGTAACCAGGAGGCTGGAACTTGCATTGTGCATTTAACAGAGCACAAGCAGAAACTAAACATGACAGGTGTGTAAATCTCAGCAATATATTTATTTGGGAAAAAAACCCCAACAAGAAGTCATATAGAATTTGAAATAACTGCAGTCTTTGTCAGCTGTATGTATTGAACACAGATTAAAAATAATACCTTACACTATTCCCAACAATTATCCCTTTACATAAGAAGCAGAAGTCCATTGTTTGAGACTTCTGGCTGCTTCACCTCATCTTCCCGAAATCTATCTCTTTTTAAAGTTTTTCTTTTTTCCCTTGTGAATGTTCAATCTAATAAAATATTATTTGGTATTTATGAGGAAAAAATACTGTCAAATCAGACTTCTGATGAGCTCAACTACTTTCTCCAGTTCACTAATAACTATATATAATGCAATAATCATATGAACTTCTTTTGATAAAGGCCAATAATATGATAAAACTAAAACAATTATTAGCATTACTGATCGGGAGAATGCAATGGATATTTGATCCGATTAGCAAACCAAAAGAAAGTCAAAGCTCATCCAAATAATATTTATCTGCTTTTATTTCCTACTACTGTGATATGATATGATGGATGTTGAATAAAGACTGTATCCATCAGCTCCTGGACTGCATTCAGTTTTAAGGAAGAAAACAAAAATAAAAATGCTTTTCAGCATGGAAAAAGCAAATCCCATATAATCCCAAGCATGGCCAGTATAAACACAAGCTTTACATAGCATAATAATCCCTTACAAATCTTTGCACTAGGAGACATTCAAATTTTGGAATAAGCATGTTGAAAATATGGCCTATTCAGTCTCTCAGCAGCCCAGGGGACCAAGCACCGTGTTTGTGAGGGAATTATGGAAGAGATCCATGGCAAAGTCCCGGGCACCCTCCCCACGGCAGCTGACAGGGCTCTGGGGAGGTGGAAGGGACAAGAAGACAAACAGCCTTGTTCTGTCACATTCCCCCAGCGCCAAGCTGAAACACAAAGCTGAAGGTGCAGCCTTCCCAGAGGTGTTACAAGTGTGGGAGGCAAACTTTCTAAAAATTGAGGCACTAGATACTAGATAACACTCTGCACATAGAAAACCAGCAGTAAACCCCCCTTGTTCATTAAGCACGGACTAATTTCAGATCCTGTGACTTGTGGATAGGTCATGTATGTAAGAGCTCATGAAGGACTTCAGATGGATTTCTTCAGCTGGGCTTGGCTATCAACACTTCCCATATGCCTTAGAGATGTTTGTCTTTCACTTCAGGCTACAACCACGTTTTGGTCTAAGTTCCCACACTTGCTACCCCAAAATCCTCCTCTCAATTCTTCCATGGCTGTGGGCCTCCTGTCACCTCGTTGTCAGCAGTTCCCACTTCAACTGCTGTTCACTGAGGGATTCAAAACATCCAAATGTACTTTGATAAAGCAAAACTTTCAGAATACAGTGAACTTTTGTGATCTTTGCTTCCTCCAACGTGTAGATACGAAAACGTAGGTTCTGGTGAGAAACTTCTATTTCATCCCACAAGAAGCTGTACAAGGTAAAACAGGGTAAATAAAGTTGTTACTACACTGCCTGTCATTGGATGGCTCATCTAAAAATGGTCCTTCTACTCCAAAGTCGTGCTGTTGACATCAAATACAAATGAAATATCTGTCCTATTATTGTCACAGACCAAAAGCAACCAACAAACTAACCTCAGAGCTCTGGAATAATAATATAGGCCCCTTAACCCAGCTAACTATGCAGTTAAAGGAATCATTTTTTGTCTTCTTCAATCCCTTTTACATGAAAAGCAATAAAAGAAAAGCCTTATAAGCTCAAGATATATCTAATTTTAATTTTTTTAAAGAGACCTAAGCAGGCAAAGCACATACTTGCACATGAACTCCAAAATGAGTTACTTAAAGCCATTAAAGTTTGTACAGCGAGGAGCTTAATTGAATTAATGGGACAACTCTGCCTTTTGAATTTCTGATGTTGAAACAGAAAAAGCTGAGTGTAGAAAAGTGGGAAAATGATGGTAATTGGAGTAGTCAAACCAAATGCCATGGTAGAGATATTTCTCGATTATTTCTAGTCACTAATATCTATGAGGGAGAAAAAAACGGAGGCAAACACTGTGCACACTGTGCCACCACTAACTGCACTAAATTGAATTGCACTAAAACTGCAAAACAAACACTATTTAACATTAAAAATCCCGATTTTAGCAGATATTTAAACTTCTGATAAAGTATCCTTGCCATCCACAGAACTCAAGTGATATCATCATTTATGTTATCATTTATGAGGTAGGATATTGCTTATTAATTAAGTTTATTCATTTTTATACATACCTTTTTTATCCATAGTAGTATTTTCTAGAAAATATTACTTTTAAATGCCTTCAATGAGAAATAACATCTTCACAGCTAATATGACCTCAGTAATTACAGCTCACACTGCATTTCACATTTTTACCCAATTGCAAAACTGGTGCTCTTTCAATAAAAGATGTCCATCTATTGGAGTCTTTAAGAAACACACCAGGAAAATTTAAATTATAGTAGGAAGCTGAACTTGACATTAACCTAGATCTGTTTAGTGAAAAAATACACAAAAATAATTATAGGTGCTATACAGATAAGCCTACATTTTAAGATACTCGTTTTTGAGGGGTTTTTTGGTTAGTGCAATTTAATTTCATAGATGATTGATTAAAGGAGGAGACATTCAAGAAGTACCTTGAAATCAAAACTGTGTCTCTTAAAAGATGAGAAATTTATGTTAATAAATAGAAACTCAGTCAACAGAACAGTAAAATAATCAGAATTTGACTACATCAAGTACCACTAAAATAAGGGGATAAGGGGTCCATGTGGAAAAAAATCAGTGTTTTCTATGAAATTGGTAGTGAAAGCTGAGAGTCCAAAATGAAATCATAGAACCGCAGGATGATTTGGGTTGGGAGAGACCTTTAAAGCTCATCCAGTGCCACCCCCTGCCATGGGACACCTTCCACTATCCCAGGTTGCTCCAAGCCCCATCCCTTGGACACTGCCAGGGATCCAGGGGCAGCCACAGCTTCTCTGGGAAATCCATTCCAGGGCCTCAGCAGCCTCTCAGCAGAAACATTCTCCCTCATGTCTGCTCTGAATCAACCCTCTTTTAGTTCAAAACCATCCCCCACTAAAAACTGTCCCCGTCTTTCCCATAAGCGCCCTTTAAGGATTGAAAGGCCACAGCAGGGTCTCTGTGGAGCCGTCTCCTCTCCAGCCGAACAGCCCCAGCTCCCTCGGAGCCTGTCCCTCGAGGGACACTCATCTGTTTGGTGACAGCTTTATTCCAAGTGCCAGCGTGGGCGGGGAGCGGGAGGAGAAGGGAAGGAGTGGGCCACGGAGCTCCAGCTTGGCAGCACGTTTTCCATGTGTCCCTGCGGGCAGCAGCAGGGCAGGAGAGGAGCACGTTTGGGCTTCCTGGCTGCTCCCTGCAGTGCCAGCCCCGGAGCGCCCCAAAAAGCTCTCCCGACCCCTCACTTGGAGCACCCCCAGCCACCGACTGCCTGAGGAGCCAGCAGCTTTCCCTCTCCTGCTGCTCCCCAGAGCTAGAGAGAATGAACTGCCTTTTTTTTTCCTCAGGACACAGAAAATATTCCAAAGGAAGAAATGGAGAAACCCAGCAGCTTAATCTGTATTCACAGAAAGAGAATATATATATCTATCTATCTCATATTCTCAGGATGGAGATCTAATCGTGGAATGGGTGGGATGCAGTTCAAATCTCTTTGTCAAGCAGAAAGTAACATACATACATACATACATATGTATATATATATATATATACACACTCATAGAATTATAGAACCATTAAGGTTGGAAAAAGATCACTGAGTCCAACATCCCCCCAGCACTGCCCAGGCCACCACTGACCCATGTCCCCAAGTGCCAAATCCACATGGATTTTAAATCCCTCCGGGGATGGGGACTGCACTACTGCCCTGGGCAGCTGTGCCAGGGCTGGACCATCCCTTTAGTGAAGAAAATTTCTGAATATCCAACCTAAACTTCCCATGGCACAAGTCAAGGTCATTTCGTCTCAAATGCGATGGGGCCATCTTGAAAACATGAATAGTTCCAAGGTAGTGGGGTGTGCACCAAATGCTGACTGTGCGCCATTTATGTTACCAATAAAAAATGAAAATTGAAATGAAAATTATTATTATTATTATTAGTGAATAATATTAATTATGGTCTGAAAGAGGCTAATCACAGGAGCTAGTACTCATGAAGGGCTGTCAGCACACTGACATTTCTGCAGCATGATCTGCCACATTCTCCTACCCAGAAGTTTTTACTTCCTTTTAAATAATTGCAGCTGGAGAAGGCAGTTAAATCTGTGATTTAAACTGTGTTTCAGGGAGTTTTTTGGGTTGAGTTATTCAGATCAGTAAAGCAGCACCTCTGGTTTGAATAGCACTGATGAGTGTCAGTACAGAAAGCACCTGTAAAATGGGAGTACAGTCATTGCTATTAATGTGGGGTCACTAACAGAGCACACTCACTGTGGACTGCTCAGAATTTAAGAAGAGAAAAAAAAGGGAATAAATGAGGAAAAGCAAGGCAAACCTTACAGTGCATATCCCAGCATCACCCACAAGCCTGACAATCTTTCTGGGGAAAAGAAACAACGGCAAACTAACAGCAAAAAAGCAACCTCGTGTTTGCTGCTTTCCTTTCCTTTTCCCTCCTTCCAGCTCTTCATTCCCCCTAAGAAAAGGCTCAAGCTTTCAATCTCAAAACACTTCTTCAAAATTGGAATAGCCCAAATCAACAGTCACACAAATGATTACAAAAATTACACCATAAAAGGAAAAAAACCCTCTTTCCCACTAGATTTTGTTAGAAGTGTTTCATAGATTACGATTCCCTTCCACAAAGGGTTCCAAATATTCTGCTGGAATTAAACTGGTGGCAGTGGATTGCTACATTCCTGCAGCTCTTACAAGGGTTGGAATGGGTCCTAAATGAAACATAATATAGCAAATAACAAAATGATGAGCTTCCTCAGAAGGACCAGGACTGCAAATGTACATTATTACCTTTTAAAAGAAGAAGTTTCCTACGTATATTGCTAGTTTTGCAATTTGATAAAGCAGCTGGGGAGGAATGATATTAAACATATAAATTTTCTTTCTTTGCTGCATATTGATTGTAGTGAATTAGATTAAATCTACAGCTATTTTGTTTTGGTTGTGAGAGCTTGTTTGGAGTCAGCTGGCTGCAAAAATACCCTTTTGCCAAGCGCCAGTGGCACAGACGAGGGAGCTGAATCAATTAATACACGAAGAGTTATTTTGGCAAAATGACTGACGTGGGCAGCTGACGGCCCAATCCCATCTCCCACCTGCAGGGATAGCTGCTTCCTGCTGGAAAGGGCCACCTCCAAGGCAGCTGGAGCCTTTTCCAGCAGGAGGCAGGAGCCAAGGCCGGGTGGGAAGGGGTGCAGGGCTGCCTGACCATCCCTGTCCCCGCCGGGTTCTGTATCCCAGTTGTACATCCCGGTATTTCTCACAGTTGCTTGGAGACAGTTGCTGTGTTACAAGTCAACTGGAGCTGTAAAATAGCACCACGGGCACAGATTGGTGATACTCTGTCAAGGGGGATCTTGTACTTGCTGATTGCTCAGGGCTCTCTCTCCTCGCTCCTCAATATTCCGAGATTTAGGTATTTAGGAGGGAATGACTTAGGAAGGTTTCTGTCCTCACTGATACATTTGTGATCCGTGTTTAATACCAAAGTTAAACCTTCTGAAACTGCACTGATCATTTCCCCGTGCTGAATTTTGCTCACAGGATTTTTCGAGTTACACAAAAAAATGTGGAGATTATCATTAAACAGGACAAGGGAAATATTTCACACACTGGCTCAATAAATAAAAGACATAGTTTACAAATCAGTAGCTGCATTTTGTTCCTGCTCAGTATTAGGAGATATGAAATACATTTCTCTCTCTTATGAATATGGATCTAGACCATGTGTCAGAGCTACCTGATGTGACACACGAAGAGTTTAATTCACTGCCACTCTTTCTGTCCCTTAGCACCTTATCCTTGCTCATATTTCTGACATCTTTTGCACTTTGCATGCGTGTATTTTAAGCCAACCGTGAAACAGAGGCACAAATACATTTAATGAACAGAAAGCAGAAATTCCAGGATCTCTGAGTCCTCTGCAAAGCTGCTTCCCAGCTGGTCAGCCCCCAGCATGTCCTGGTGCCCGGGGTGATTCCTCCCCAGGTACACTTCCTTTGACATGCTCAACATTGGCATCTACTGCTCTTTTAGTTAAGCTCCAAATGCTTTACTGGTTTTGAATTTTGCCTAAGTTCCTCTACCTGATTATTTTTGCACAAATTTACCAGGACAGCTCACAGAGCACAGCCCTCAAAAACTGCACTCCTTTTCCGCTGTATTTTGAAATCAGTCCATTTATCTCTACCCTTTATTTCCTATCTCGGGAGGTCATTTTCTCCCACTACACAATAACCTGGTTTTCAGGCACATCTTTCCCATTGTCCACATGAAAGCTGAGACTGCCAGGGCAGTTTTTCATACAACCACCAATTTCTTCCAGAAACATGACTTCCCATTTTGGAATCACTAAGGTTGGAAAAGACCTCCCAGATCATCAAGCCCAGCCTTCGACTAAACACCACCACGCCCCTGAACCATATCATGAAGTGCTAAATTTTAGCTCCTGGAGGCTGGTGGGTTTTTTAATCCCTTTTCTAGCAATTCTCATCTTTCTGACACCAGCACCAGCTCTCCAGCTGTGGGAACATTCCTAATTCAGTTCTCAGGTCGTTACTCTCAGTGGCCTGAGGAAGCAGCCATATCCCAAACGCCTCCGTAGCTGGTCTGTGACTAAGAACCCTCTGAGGTTTCCATCTGTAACATTCTCTTTCAACAGTGCTGCCTTTTAAAGGTCCATCATCCTCCAGGTCTGCTGACCTCTGGCAGACCTCCCTATTTCTGGCACATGTGAAAGAAAAACGTCTATCATCAGAGTTTTATGCCTTTGGCTACTTCTTCCTCAGGATCTATTTTGGTGAGCCATACGACAGAGTTTTAGCTCTGCAGGGTTTAAAGTCTCTTCTCCCTTGTTCATATTTCCAGTTTTAAACTAAGACTTCCTAACTCTAAGTGATGCTGTTTAGAAGCCATTTAACAACACTATCTTTTTTGGTGGCTGCACTCCTAATAGACCAAAAAATGAGGAAGAAAAGCAAAAAACCATTCAGCTATCTTTTGTTTAAAAAGGTGTCTAAGGCAGGCCAATCTGTGTAGAAGGATGCTAAATTTCCAATCTCAGGGCAAATAAAAATCCTTGAAGAGCCAAAGAGAAATGCTGCTTAGCTTAATTCAGAAGAATGCTTTAATTTTGCAAACCAGGTATTGCTCTGGAATTGTTTAATTTTTCGCCCTTGAGCTTGTTGTAGCAAGGGTTGTCCTGCCACATGCTGGGTTACGCTTTCTGCAGAGCCATCAATCCACATAAAGTGTATCCAGACAGCTCCTTGGACACCAACCCAGGACAATTTTGAGAGCTCTCAGGAGCTGACCTGTGCCTCTCACTAAACTGATGAGGCAGCACTTCTCTGTGAAGCCAATTGTTCGCAGAAATATTTCATTATTTTCTATTTTTTTCGTTACTTTTCTGTATCCCAGAGACCACCACCTCAGTCCTCCTACAACGGATGGCGTGGAGCAGCCAAGTTCCTTTTCAGACCAAGCAAACTCAGTGAAATTTATCCAAAAGACCATTGATGGAATTAGGATATTTTAGTGACAAACTGAGTTGCAAATGCCCAATTCCCAACCCTTAATTTATTAGGCCATATAACAGAGAAAGAATTTGATCGCAACATTATGACACAGCTGTTTTATTTCAGAGGTGGAGCGAGGCCAAGCATTTGGTAATTGCTCTGCTTCAGTCAGTGAGGACTCGAGAGCTGGGGAAGTGGCATTGTTTGCTGCCAGGCAGGAAGCCCAAGGAAGCTCATTAACCAGCCCCAGGACACGCAGGGCTGAGGGGCTGATCCTCACCAGGCCATGGCAGGTGGCAGCACAGCAACAGCAGGGACCTTCCTCTCCCACACTGAGCACAGTTAGCAGCAGTTCAGCCTAAAATCTGCATTTCCCAGCAAAAAATCTGCGTCTTCCAGCCAGAGGATATTGGGCACAGTTGTCTGGGCCTGTGTGGAGATCTGAAAGTATCATGGAATCATGGAATGGAAGGGATCTGAAAGGTCATTCAGTTCCAGCTCCCTGGCCATGAGGGAGACATTTCCACTAGGCCAGGGACACCTTCCACGAGACCAGAAATCTGATGAAGATTCTCCTAATGTGATAAAGCTGATTAGCATACCAGCAGTGTCAGTAAAATCTGTGGTCTTCTGTTCATTTCCCTGGAAGTTCAATCCCACATGCTGCTCTTTCTTGTTCATTTCCCCGCTTTAGAGCAGTTTATTCATCCTTGCTCTGCCCTGCCTTTATCAAAATGCAGTTGTCCTATCCCTAAGGCAGTGATGTGCTGTCAATATTTTAATAATGTTGCCGTAACTCAGCTGTCCCCAGCCCCCCGCTCTGGGTGCAGGATTAGTGTCCTCTGGTGCTCTGGAAATCCCTCCATGCACAAGTTGGGAAGCTTTTGCCTCAGCCAAGGAAAAAAGCTCACAGTGCTGCATTATACTGCCACAGCAAATCTCTGCCTTGTAGAAGCCAGACAGGGATGGAGAAAGGTTGTCAGCATTAACCACCGTGGTTGCCATTCTTATCTGACCTTGGGAGCGAAGGGGAACAGGGGAAAACAACGAATCACTCTTTAGATTTTTCAAACTGCTGGAAAAAATTGTCAGAGGGAGAATCATATCATCTTCCTTTTTTATACTCTCACCTCCTTAGGAAGCTTATTCATATCCCTGTCTCTATTTAGGCTTCCTAGCACATACTCATTGGTGCATTCTTGGAGGGGCACAGGGAAAGAGGGGGCAGGGGAGGCTCTGCTCCCCCAAATCCCACCCCTGGCTGGCTGAGAAACCAAAGGGTTAACAGCATTATTATTATTATTCCCCACCACTTGCATTACTCAGAAAAATCCCGGCAGGCTGCCAAAGCTGCCACAAAACATGAACAGCCTGAAGAGATGGATACATATGGTGGCTGAGGCAGCTACATCCAGCCCAGGCTACCACTGCTATTAGGAATGCTCAGAGAAAAGGGATCTCTCCTGACCACACGGCCCTGGGAATGCCTGGAAAACATGACAGCACTTCAGGGAGCTGGGCTCTCATTGTTCCACACCAGCTCTCCCAGTGTTACTGGGCTCTGAAGCTTATTTGGGGATTGAAATTTGGACATCTCTGCTTGAATCACGGGGTTATCTCCAGTCCCTGACAGAGGAATCCCAGGGGACAGCTGGCACTAACATCAAGATGACAAGACATGGAGCAATGAGAGTTCTACAGATACAATCAATGGGTTCACCTTTTTAAGAAGTCCTCCAGAAGTGAGGAATTTAGGGAACGAAAAATAATTTTTTAAAGGTTGGCCAGGCTTCCCAGATGTTAGAAAGTGCTGGATTTATGCTTTTTTTCCACATATAAACAATATGTTACCAGCCTTATTCACATATTTTACTGTTGATAATCTTTGAGTGATTCAGTGCCTTGATACAAAGCCATAAATCTGACAATTTCCAAATGTTTAATTTTTCAAAACATGTACTGCCATTGCCTTCCTACTACTATTTATGTGGAAACACATGGGCTGGATTTATCCAGCTCAACTTACATTCCTGCTCAGAGCATTTGCGTCCCTAACCTGGGCCAAGCAGGCCCTTGTTTACTGCCCAGCTGTGGTCTTCAGTCCTTAAGAAAGAAATCATATCCACAAATTTTGTGAAGAAAAAAAATTGCTATTTTATTTTGATTTGGGCTGCTCTTAGTCTTTACTCCTTCTGGAAATAAGTTGCTGAGCATTTTCTACATTGCACAGTAAGTTTAGTAAACGTTACATTTTAAACGAGGTTCTGTAATTCCAAGTCTAAGTATAACCTTCTTCCTTCAACCACTCCTAATATATCCTAAAATCCCAACAGAGCCATTCAGCAAAGCTGTTAACTTGCAAATACAAAGTTGATCCTCAGATTGATATCTTGAAGCTTTATTCTGCATCACAAACACCTCACAGTCTGTTAAACCATTGGATCAAAATGCCTCAGTAGACTTACAGGAAAAAAACCCCAATATGTAATCAATTTTTTTTCCCATTTTCTTGTTTTTTGCCCATCTCTTTCAACTTTTGGGATTACATTTGTAAGGGTTTTCCTTCTTGGTTCTTTTTTTTTCTCGTTGGCAAGAAGACTGACAAAAGAAGAGAAGTATGCTGGGATTGCATTTTATCTATTTTTGGTCTCTCTGCCTGACTGATAGCAGCTCATCCACTACTTGGGGGATCTTACTCCAAACCAGAGTGAAACACTCCAAGTTTAACTTATCAAAGATGAGCAGGGGGCAGTGAGACTGGATCTCACACAACCTTGTAAATGCAGATTATCTATATTGAAAGCATCAAATAAAATCAACCCCTTCTTGTGCTGGAAGCAGATGGGGCTTGCAGAGAGCAGGAGCATCCTTTGGGAATGGGCTGCTGAGCCTGAGCTTGCACACATCACTCCAAACTCCACAGTAAGCAAATTCTCAAGTCTGCAGACTGAAGATCTCATTTGGTATTTAGGATATGAAGGATCAGGCAGTCAGGAACCTTCCCACAACTACAGACAAAGAGATTTTTTTAATACCTATCATTGTAACGGGACAGTTTTCAGAGTAAACTTTGTGGGGAGAGAGTTCTCTGTGTGCACAGGAGAGAACAGGAACCAATGTGAATCACAACTAATTAAAATAATAATTCAAAAGAGACACTTCTCCCAAAGACATTACTGCAGAACAATAAAAAAGTTGCTGTGCAAACACGGCATATTTTATTGAAGGCAGCATTTCTTCATTCTGATCCCTACGGACTGGAAACCAAAATCCAAAGTGGGGAAAATAATGTTTCTTGTCTATAGAATATGATAAAATTGAGATATTAGAAGGGGAAAAAAAACCCAAAACCAAAACAAGAAAACAAAGATCAAAAGCAAAAAACAACAAATCCCTGATACTTTCCTATGGAGACAAAGAAATAAGAATTAGAGTTTTCTAAAATGTGGATTTGCACAATCTTGGCAATTTGAAAGTTAATGCGTAGAATGGGTCGTACATCTCCCAAAAACTGCTGTCATGTCACTGATCTGATGCTGATTATGAGTAACTGTGTTAAAACTCTCTGGGTGGAAAATTGCCTGGCAGCAGCATTTTTGCATATAAGATCATCACTTAAAAAAAAAAAAAATTAAAAATAAACAACTTTTACATCTTACTACATCAAAAGGTCTTTAGAAATATGTAAATTGGATTAATGACATTCATTTGTACATTAAAAGCAGCAAAACAGAGAATATAAAACTACTTAAAATATCAAATGTTTTTTTAATATTCTGAGAGTCAAGCTGAAGCTTCAAGAGTAATCTAGCAATTAGATATGGGTTAGTATGCAAATGAAGGAAGAATTTCATCCATTAAAAATTCCTCTGTAATGTTAGGAAGGTGACAACATTCCTGTGTGGAAAACGTATCCTTGGTGAGTCTCACAACAGTGTCAAACATTGCACCAGTTCCCACTTTTATATTCCAAACCCCTCCCTGTTTTCTGAGGTTAAAGACAAGAATTTACCAACTACATAATAATCCCTTCAGAGACGGAAAATCCTATCCATGCAATCTTTCTATTCCAGTGACAGTCAATATTAACGTTCACAGATCCTAATCTATCCAAAATGAATCTAACTTTCATTTCAATCTGCCTTGAAAAAGGACAAGAAAAAAGCCAGTGCCCGAATGACAAGATTTAATGTAGCTGCTTTAGGTGCATTTGCATTGTTCAGAGAGGATCCAGCCACCACATGCAGCCATCAGAGGATTTATCCACCATGGGAATGGTCTGAATCCCATGTTTCCAGTTCCAGTGAAGCAGCTGAAACGTGAGCACTTGGATAAGGCAACTACACAAAGCTGGAACTGCCTCACAGAACCCTAAAACCCTGCAAGTTATCCCAACTTCTTTGCCAGGACAGAACCAGAGAATGGTTTAGGTTGGAAAAACCCTCGAAGATGACTGAGTCCAACCACTAACCCAGCAAGGCCAAGGCCACCACTGACCCATGTCCCCAAGTGCCACATCCACACAGCTTTTAAATCCCTCCAGCAATGGCTTCACCACTGCCCTGGGCAGTGTGTTCCAGGCCCTTCTTTCTGGGGAGATGTTTTGCCTAATATCCAATCTAAACCTCTCCTGGTCCACCTTGAGGCCATTTCCTCTTGTCCTGTTCCTTGGGAGAAGAGGCAGAGGCCATCACAGCCTTAAAATGGCAGCAGTTGCCCAATTTTGCATTATTTGCTATCACTCAGGGCATGGACAAGTTTCTTTACCTTCAGAGCTGCCAAAGACAAGCAGCAAGTCTCATCAGTCCTGAGGTTTTCACACCTTTACACGTGGAACGAGACTTACCCAGAGAAAACCACCTCAATCAATACCTTGGGGAGACCCAACAGGGACAAGTTCAAGCACACAGATTTGGGCCCACGCCATGAGAAAGGAGCAAAAGCACCAAGTTCTGAACAGCACTTGTGCAGAGGTTTGCTTGGGATACATAGAAGAAACAGGGGGAAAAACACAGGAAAAGGAGAGTTGGAGATGAATGTTCCTGGTCTTTGAGTCTTGGGTAACAGGGGCCTACATCATTTCCAGCTCTGAAGACCATCACTTTTTTAGGTGTGCACTTGACTTCTGTTAAATATCTCCAAACTATTCTAAAAATGCACCGGGAATTATGGGAACCAAAGAGCTACTCCCAGGCAAAACTCATCTTCAATTCCATTCCCAATCTATCTGGTTTTGTACCAGCCAGCTTCAAAATAGGCACAGTCAATAAGGCATATTTAGATATGAAAAAACCAAGAAACTTTTACAAAATTATTACAGTGGATGTTTTGCTGCTCATTTAAAAACAATTCTCTCTTTAATTTAGCAGTTGAAGCGAGCCATAATCACCCCCACTGTAAATAAACACACCGGATGCAGTTAACAACTCCCAAGCCTGTCAGCAATGACCACGGCCTCTCACAGATCTCTCTGCTGCTGAAAAGCCACAGGCTGGGTTCACTAAAAACAACTGAATTGTTTGGAGAACAGCTCTGGAAGAAGGAATTGCAATAAAAAATACTGGGGAGATTGATGTTGTGAAATAAAAAAGGATTCTTTGATTTTGCTGCTTGTATTTTTTTCGAATAAAATACAACGTAATCAACACAAGACTTTGGTATCTGCCTTCTAGATTTTTGTATGGTATTTGTCCAGAACCAACCCTTTTTGTACCAGGCCACAAATAAACTCTTCCATGACTTCTTTTTATGTACTTCTATGCTTTCAGATTTTCTCTTCATCAACAAATAAAGGAACACTTAGCAACCTACTCTTATCCTAGCATCCTATATACCCATTCTTGAGAAACTTCCTTATATTTGGCCAGGACAATTTCCAGTGCTCTGATCAGCAAAGCCCTCAGAGGCCTTCAAGTCCAGCCATGTCCAGAACCCAAAACAGAGGAGTCATCACTTGGCCATAATGACAACACAGGAGATTCTGTTTTGACCACAGAGAAATGATGTTTTTCTAACAAGTGAAAACTTTGTGCCACAGGATGAGAACAAGAAATCCAGCTCCCCAAACAGCTGCCAGCATATATGAGGCAAAAATGAGGTAAAGATGAAGGATTATTAATTTTCCTTCATTGTTGTATACAAGAGTCTCCGAAGATTCCCATCAGTGGCACAGCAGGACGTAAAATGTTATTTCTAATGTGATTGATTGAAAGTACATTTCAATTTGCTTATTAGATGAATTTGCTGAGCCCCACAGTCACAAGCCATGGGAAATGCTTTGAAGGTAGAGGAACAAACCAAGGCAGGGATTCCTTGGAAAGCCACCTTCTCCCTCACTGGTGTCCTGCAGAGTTGCACAGTCATTTCAGAGGAGCACAGCAGCTCCGAGTGGGATGGCCACCATTTATGGGGATCAAGCTTAGAACAACTCCAACACTGAATATTCCCATGTATTTACCAGCAGGCAGCTTTGGAGGAGAACAGCAATGGGGAAGGAAGCCGTCTCCTGCTTTCTTTACACAATTAATGGATTAAATCTGAACCCACTCTTCTGTAGAAGACACATGCCAGAGACTGGATGTTAAAGGAATAATAACCAAAGGAATGCAGAGCTTCTGCTAGCTCAGACCCAAAAGTTCAGAATTTCCTTAAATCAAGTGTTTCTGCAGTTCTTAGCACCCACACACCAGCAGTGGGGAGCCTGCTGTGTGTACCAACATGGAGGGATTTATTTAACCCCTCTGAAACCTCGAGAACAGTTTAGGAACCTCATTCCACAGTGAAGGTTAAAAGAGGATGACACTGAGGAAATCCTACCAAAAAACACTAAATAAAGACAGTACATGTCCACCTACAGAGTTCTCATTTGCTTTTTCAGATTTGGAGATAATAGCAAAGATATATTTGCCTAGTAGGGGTCCATGAGTGAAGATATTTTTTCAGAAAATTTGAGTTTTTGGGATAGGAAGAGAGGGGAAGGTTGCTGCTCATGAAGCATACAATGATCAGATGTTCGTAACCTTCCTTTTAACCTCTGCACATACTTGTGGTTCATGAAACACAACCAGCAGATGAACTGAGCATTTCAGTGTCACACGAATTGATTGCCAGTCTCAGAAGAGGGAAAAGAAAACTGTCCATAAATAAAGAAACCATGTACACACACATGTAACTCCCCGTGATAGTATTTCTCCTGCTTGTAAGATGCTTGCACCTCCTCCAGAAAAAGACAAAAAGGAAAAAAAGAAAGAAGGAAAAATTCCAGATTTTTAGATTGGTTCTGTCCTCAGCAATAGGAGTTTGCCAGTTCATTCTCCACCATTTGTAACAACTCATCCGCTTTCCCTCACCTGCAGTTTTGCAGGTTTGTAGCAACATCCCGCAATCAAAAGAAATGGTATTTTCTCCCCCAAAATACCAGGCACAAGTCATGTTTTTCATATAGCTCCATTCCAGCAACCAGGTTTCCATAGTATCCAGAGACTAAAAAAAGCCAACGGGCTTCGGGGAAATTAATTTTAATAGAATGTCTCGTGGTAATTGCCCAACCACGCCACAAAAAAGGCATTTATTTATTTGGTGTTAGTTTTAATACTTAACTCCAGCACCTGCGAGCTGGAAATGGAAAAGGTGCATTATTCCTGTGTTATTTGAAGAGAGGATGGACAGATTTCTGCATGAGTGAAGACCATCCAGAGCTGGGCTTTATGTGAATCCCGGGATGGCCAAGGTGGCTGGATGCCACTGGATGGCTTCTAGGTGGCCAAGAACTGACTATTGATACTAAGCAGCTTAACTTTATACAAATTTGCTATTTTTAGAGGATTTTGTAGTGGGAATTTGGGGAAATAGTGGTTTTCATACTCACTAGGAGTCAGAAGGCTCCCTGTGGATATCTCCACACTCCACGTGCAATCCCACGAGCTTTGGCAGAATCCCTCAGGATAGGAATGTCAGGAAATTCTCCTAAAATACTCTGGCATGCAGGCCAAAATGCCTTAAAACTGAAAATGGAGAACTGAACGGACACAGAGCTAATTCTGGCTGTTGCTGCCATTATCATCTCAATTCCTTGCAAATCCTCCTCTCCAAGAAGCAGAAAAATCAGCTCTGAGTTTCAAAGAGCTACTTGTTAAATTTTGGGGAACCAGAAGCCCAATATACACCTCATGGAGAGTCAAGGCTAAAGGAAAATGCTTCCCAGTTTTGCTCACAGCCTGGAAAGCAAAGGGCTTTCATTCTTCTCTGCTCTTCAGTCTTATTTTAAAGCATATTATTTGCTTATGTGGGAATAACTGAGCTCTTCTAAGAACCAAATTATCTTTTTTCTGCCCATTTCCATCTATGTCAAAAAGGCAACAGTCTTAATAATGTATTTTAAAAATCAACCAAGATTTGTTCCTCTTTTTTATGCTCACACTGGCACATTTGGAACACCATCACTTCCTATGGGTTTAGAGGATACATGTGAAAAACAGATAAAAAGAACAATCAGAAACAGTTATGTACAGGGGGTTTGTGCACATCCAAAGCATTCTGAGGGCACAGTGATTTCATTCAGCTGCCACCATCCACTAAAAACATAAATTAAGAAAAAAAATAAACAAACCCAAACCCTCGGTCACTGTGTTTAAGTGGAAAGAAAGTAAAACACTTCTCCATCAAGTGAAAAATCAATTCCCTCGGTCAGATGCTGCACAGATACACCAGGCTGTTCAACACTTGTACCACAGCTGCTCTTGTTCCAAGAGCCCATTGTCCCAACCCTCCAGAGCATCTGTAGCTACACTTCAGCAGGAGAATTCCAAAAGCAAAACAGGAAGAAACTTTTCTTTGGACTCTGAGAGCCTGCATTTTAAGCAGAGTCAGGGGCTTGCTGGTGCTTAGCAGGCATCATTTACAGATGTCACCAAGAGGATGATGAGTAACTGGTTCATAGAAATAAGTCTTTTCCCCTAACGGTTGGTTAGATCAAATTTAGCATCAATTAAATACACAGATTTAAAAACCAGACTGGTGCTGTGTATATAAATAAGAAATCCCTGAATGGTTTGTGTTGGAAGGAACCAAAGACCATCCAGTTCCAAGCCTGAAAGTCCCTCTCTCGAAGCTCAAACACTGCAGTGCTGCTGCAGCTTTGGCAAACCCCTCATCATTAAAAAGATGTTTGTAGAGTTGATCCAAACCCAAAGTTGGTGCTGTCTAGGAACAGAGCAGCTCCCAGCCTGGCTGTTCTGCTGCCAAAGGAAAGGCTCCCTGGCAGGGCAGGAGCAGCAGCCAAGCTGGCAACAAAAACCCTCCTGCAAGACACTGAACTAACGTGGACCTGACTCTGCTGGTGCCCCAACAAGGCCTGAGTGTGAGAGCTAAATCCAGCCCTCAGAAATGTAGTGAGAATGTTGGGTTTGCTTTCTTCCTCCTACACACAGCACTCCTATGTATGAAGCACCACATGGAGCTGGTGTCCACACTGCTGGGAGGAGATGAGCAAACTTTCAGCTGCAGCGTGAGAATCCCTGCTCATACAAAACCATTAACAAAACCTCCACTTATTTCCAAGAGAGTAAAAAAAATCATGGTCCCTCATGAGCCTGCCCGAGAAAAAAATAAATTCAGATTTGTATCTGGTGGTGGAAGCGAGCAAAGTCCACACGAGAAATAAAATGCAGCCACGGGGTAATTAATGAAGATTATCAAAGGATGAGGAGGTTTCTCTATTGCTAAAAGGATTGGAATCAGTACTAGCTGGCTTCGTAAAACCACTAAATCACCCAGCCTTTGAATACCAATGTAAGGCATAACATTGATAAAAATATTCATAATTATCAGAGTCTAAGCTACAACAATAAAGTTCGAAGTCTGCTTCCCACAGCAGTTTTCAAGTTTGTATAAAGTGCTTACTGGAATAAAACCAGCAATCTATTGCCAAATATGAATCTGAAGTAATTTGTGTATGAAGGTGGGGTCTTCAGGGTTTTTTTAATATTTCAGATATTTTAGATGTCTCCCTAAATGCTTATTGCTACTTTTTACATGCAGTCAGAGGACAGATATCTCTAATACAATGACAAAATAATGCTGTCTGTAATAAAATGTTTATTTTCCACTCAAAACCAGTTAAAGAAAAGTTTGTACAAGTAAATTGTAAAAGCTTTTGAGGATGAAGAAATACAGGCAGTTATATTACAGATATTTTGCACGTTTTAGTACAAGCACCCGCCGAAGAGTTCTGCAGCAAAATGATGAAATTTCTTCTATTATCATCTCTGGTTTTGATCTTCAAATTAAACCTTGGATTTTGCCCTTTTGGTTTTATTTTTTAAATGAATAATTCACCAGGTCTATCTAGTTTACATTTTAACTGGAATGTAAATAAGCAGCCATGCTATTCCAAAGACAATAACATTTCAATTTATCTGGAAAAATAAGAGATTTTATGGCACAATAATGCAAACTGCAATGCCTCATTTAGAGAACAAATGCATTGTTCTGGTAAAATATTGCAGAATTAACTCAGCTTTCTGAGTATTGATATTGTAACGTTATTGTTTGTGGGACAGGAGAAATCCCCACGGGCCCCATCAGGCAACACCTGCAGAACAGCGGCACACTCATGGGGACAACAAGAACAAATAGTTAATAATCCACTGGGGGTTCATTTTAAAAGACAATCTATATCTCTCCACACTAAACCCTCCAAAAAACCAGATTCTGAGTTAAAACAGGCCTTCCAGTTTAATGGATTTCTTTACTCAAAGATGGTTAGATCTGTTTATGTCATCAAGGCAAACCTCCAACACAACCCCGCCTTCAAGAATTCTTCAAGTCACGTTTCAAGGCAGAACTCTCTGAATTTTTACCAACTTGAGCAGTTATAGTATAGAAATCCAGTCACTGATGAGTTATCAATGACCTACAAAGGAATTAGTGATGGCTGGGATTTTTTAACCCCTTTGACTGGAGACTGCAATTTTTAGCACTTGGCTTAATATGTTGCTTTACTTTTATCTATCTTTTTAATCAGGCTGATATCAAGATTCAAGAAAACATCAACTAAAATAGTGAAAAATAACACATAGGCCATGCTGTAAAATCTCAGTTATAACAACCAAATCCTTGTTTTCTGATTGTTCATCAAAGCTAAGGAAAAAAAAATCACATTGAACTGGCATCTGTTGAATTGCTTATGGAAATGCACATCTATTGACAGCTGTCTCTGCCTCACACTCCTTCAGCTCTAAAACTACTCCTGCACTTTCCCAGTACATTTGCCCTGTGCTCTATACAGGAAAGCCACTACACACTTTACAATTTTTATCCCAAAAACCACGGCTGGGTTTGAAGCAAGGAGGAGACAAACCCCACGCTGTCAGAAATTTCCATGGAGACTCTGTGAGCACGGTTTCCAAGGGCAAGTGTAATGTTCATCTCTGAAGTCTCATGTTAAAATTAGCTGTACAGGTTGGACAAATCAGGAACTGCACACTTGATAAAAACTCAGTCATGTGATACAATGCCAGCTGTTCCAGGTAATCCCTACTCCATTTATCTGCTGCAGCAAGACAGCACCTTTTCTTCCTTTTTTATGCAGATCTTTTATTTGTTCTGCTCCACATATATCAGCTCCAAACATGAATTATTGTAATGTTTCATAGCTGATATCAAAGTTTTACCTCCTTCAGAAGATTCCAGACCGTAACTGTACAAGGAGAAACGATGCCCTGGCTTCTCCCACCCTCGTGCTCTCCAAAGAAAGGATCTATCTCCCTGTCAAACCTGACTTTCCAGAGTGAGGTTCCCCTCATCTCCATGACCCCGAGCCACCAAACCTCCTCAAGCAAGAATGAAACACCTGCTCTGCCTCTCCTTCTGCCCCCTGCCAAATGGGGCTCTCCCTTCCCTCACACCCGGCGCCTGCCACGAGTGTTATAAATGGCACTAATTAGGATCCTGGTTGCCCATTAACTCTTTTATTATTCATGTGACATTTATGATAAATGCCTTATATTACTTACAAATGGTTGAGGTGGCGCTTACACACAGAGGCATAAACTTCAGAGTCACGGGAGGAATCATTTAGCAGTGAGGCAGCCTGGCTACACCAGGGCTCACAACCACTTGCTGCTGTGGAAATTTAAATCTCCTCGTTCAGCACAAAAGATGAAGCAGTGTGGCATTCCTAGAAGTGCAGGTGGACTTCTATTTCAGCAGCCTTTTGCCTCACTGTAAATATCTCTAAAGATGGCTTTCTCTAGCCAGCCAGGGCTGTGCACTGCATGCTGGCCATAAAACAGAAAAAAATCCTGCCTTTCTCCCACAGAAAAGTCTCCTGCAACAGCCAAGCTGTCATTTCTCAGGATTGTCATATCCTTTTAATTAAGTTGCAAAATTCAGAACAAAATAACCCCGATGAACATAAATTACACAGAAATGGATTTGATTTGCATGTAATAATGGCTTCTTTCAGAATTAATTACAAATATGCTGGGGTATGGATTAACGTCCTCCTGATTCAGCAATGTATGTGCATGTTTAGCTGCTCTTCTAAGCTAAGGCTAGGAGTAAATTGTCTAGACAATTAATTATAATTATTCTCTCATTTGCCAAAAAAACAGTAAAGCTTTGTGCAGAATCAGTTACCCAGACTTCTTCCATCCCTTCAGAGATCTTTAAAAAAATCCATGGGCATATTTGTCATTCCATAATGAATTACACTGCACATTGTTCACCATCAATTCTATCTGTGCAATCTGCCAGGACAGACTCCTCATACTTCCCGTGGATTAAAAGCCTAACAGGAAACCAACCTCTGAAAACACAGCCTTGTTTCAAAACGCCAGCTAAGAGGAATAAGGAGAGCTTTGGAAGGATCCCTGCCCAGGGAACGAGGCAGTTCCATTTGTAAACTGGTCTTTAACGCTCTGCTAAACGCTTCTTCTTAAGTAAACAAACAGCGAGGGAAATGTGCTTGAAGACAGCGATAAAAATGCACATCTATTTACTTTAGAAGCCTGCAAAGCCTGTTCTTTCACGGCTACAGTGTGAGGAAGTGGTGCAACTATTTAAATTCAATCACCATGGGAGTTCAAGGCACACTCCAAAAAAAGCTGCACGTTGTACCCTCTCCCGCATGCAAAACCCAGCTCTGCAGAAACAAACGTTGTAACACCGGCAAGTGTTTTAACAAACCATACATGAGCCTGAAGAAGAACACATCGAATAATGTAAAATCAATAGATCTTACAGACAAGGCTTGGTCAATCCATCCCAAAAGACCTATTTTCAATACCCAGTTTCACAGAACCACAGCAGCCCTTCGTTGGTTGTGAGAAGGTTGTGGGGGAAGAAAAATCTCAAATCATGGTTTTGCTGCAAACTGCCCAGCAACACTCAAAAGGAGAACCAATTATTTAAACAAAACCTAAAAGACCAACAAAAAAATCCTCCAAAATATCAAACACGAAGATATTTTTAGCATGAATGAACAGAGTATTTAAATACACCCTTTTTATAAAGTAATTTATACTGCAATAACATCCATTGCCTTTTTTTTTTTTTT
>VZRS01005617.1:112884-170069 GCA_013398055.1 Ifrita kowaldi
TTTGTATTTACAGTGTAGTGTTGGAAAAATTCAATTTCAAGCCAAAGTAATTTGCTTTATTCTCCATGGTTACTAAACACCACTAGACCATGGATATTTCTGAGTGCAGAAATAGTTGCATAAAAAGTCATTAATTTTGGTTACTCCCTGAAATCATATAGAAGAAACCAGAACTGACAGCCTACAATAAATACTGAAATTCATCTAAATTTCAATAACTCAAAGAAGACTACAACCTCCCAAATATCTCTGGCAGTGTATTCCCAAAGGACAAAAAGAACAACCAGAAAATTCCCAGCCAGCCTGACCATTGTTCTCTGTCACTGCTCTCCTGAATGCTGCACGAAGTTTTAAATTGATCAAGTGAAGCACATTACTGGTGTTAGCCCACTGAACCTGCTGCTCAGAGGCATCCCACACGTTTTTCCAGAGTCAATTCTCCAACGGGAACACCACTCTTTCCCCAACAGAGCACTGAGAATCAAATTTCAGGATCTCCTACCTCGATCAAAAAGTCTCCAGTTCTCAGGCCAGCTTGCCATGCTACTCCCCCTTCATCCACAGATTCCAAGTACTGCAAAGCAGGAAAGGCTGGAGTTGGGGTGAATTCTTCAATTGGTGTGTCAGCTTTAAAAATAAATACCACATTAAAAAAAGAAAGTTATGGAGTGCTTGCAAATACCACTTGACTACAGGCCTATCATTGGCCATTCCAATTTAGGGTTAAAAAATGGTGGGTGCTGGAAGTGAGAGGGATGTGCCTCACGGGAGATCAGGATGCTGGGGACAGAGTGCAATCCCCCCACAAGAGCAATCCACAGGTCTTCCTTCCAGAGGGCAAAATAGCTGCTCCTTCCCTGACACAAACCAAATCAAGCTGCACCAGGCAATAGCTGGGTTCTGATATTCCAGGATATTTGGAATTGGCTCGAGTAACCCTTTTGTGTGCCTGGCAGAATGCTGTAACTCTGGGAACATCCACCTAAAAATGAATTATGTGCTGTAGCCAGGAGAGAGCATCTGGCCAAACTGGGGGGGGGGGGGGGGGGGGGCAAAGGATGAAAAAGATCAACCAGAATTTTTTTTTTTTTCCTCCTAAATTTAGATGTGCATAACAAAGAAGAGACCAGAAGAAATCACTTTTAAGGACAGGAGGCACAGCTGGCCCTGTGACAGCCCTGCCTGTCCCTCTGTGTCACGTACACACACGGGCAGCAAAGTCCTCAAATCTTTCACCTGAGGTGCCCCCGCTGCTACAGAGAAAATCTGGGGGAAACTGCTGGGCTCACACAGAGGGAGCAAGCCCTGCTCGAAGCACTGATAACCCACACCAGTGCTCAGAGAGCAGGCAGTGCCTTTGGCTTTCCTGCTTCCACTCCAAGCACTTCATTTGGCTAAAACTGGCAAAGCTTTTCCACCCCTGCAAACCCGCGGCGGCACCGGTTTAGGTTTAGGGGTGGGGAACAGGGAGAGCAAAAGCCATGTCCCAAGAATGAAGACATGGAATAATTTTCATGCTCAGGCAAGGCAAGGGAGAACCCATGTGAAATGAAGGGGAGCGAGAGATGGGACATACCATCATAGATATATTTTCTTTTTTTAAATACAAAGGGAGCAAACTGCACTGAAAGTTAAAAAGCAAAGCATTAAATAGAATGCCTTTTTTAACTCTGAGGAATGCCACCGTGATAGATTTTAGCCTACAGAGAAGGACCATGCAGCTTAACACATGAACAGCTTTAAAAATGAGCACACTACAGGCCATGCAACATACGTGCAGCTTCTGAAGATACAAAAAAAGGTCGTATTTTCATACTAAAACTGCACCAATGTCACCTTGCAGAAAGACCCACACCTATTTTAAACAAAACACCCCTCTCTTGTCTATTCCTACTTGCAGCCCTATTTAATCAGGCTGGCATTTGAAATAAAGCAGCAGTTTTTATGAGGAAAGCAGGTTCCCCACAGTTAAGCAAACTGCACAACAGAACAGATTAATGGCAAAATACTATATCCACCGGCACGAGAAAAATACAGGCAAAACTTTCTCCCCCCAAAACGATTATGCAGTGCTTCTCCTATGTAAAAATGCAAACTGCTTCGGAGAGAAGCCACCGAAATCCATCGGAGTAGTATAGCACACAGAGAATCCTGTTGTCTAGCAACCAAGTGCACCAAGAATAATTCCTGCTTATATTCCGAGATGTATAAATTTCTTCATGCCACTGCACATCACACACACACACTCTCACACTCACACACACACAGAAGCACATACCTTTTGCCCCTCTGAGCACAAATCCAAATCCTTCATTGTCTTTTTTCTGCAGGACCACTGCCTTTTCTTCTATTATGCAGTCACTGTAGAGAGAATTCCGAGGATAGCGACCATTATTACATCCCTTCATCACCACTGTAGTAGCTGCTCCTCCAGTGTGCAGGTTCATCATCATCACAGCCCGTTAATCAAATAATAGTGCAGTAACCAAGCATGGGAAAATATAGAACAAATAGCAGCGAGGGGAAGACAAAGACTAAGCTGGATGGTAAAAGAGAACATGACAAAGCAACTTAAAAGGAATAAAAAAGGCAGAGAGGAAAAAGAAAGAAGAAGAAATCATGCATGGTGGTTTGTGTTCTATATGAATGACTGGATGAACATGTGATCATGTATTCTGTGGGCTAGCTAGGACTCTAAAAGGAAAAAAAGTAAGTGAACTGAACGACAGTATCATTAATAAACTCCTCAATCGTGGATGTACCAGATGCATCTTCTAGTGAAGCCAAAATGAAACCAACCAGAAGAAAAATGAGGCAGCATTTTAAATTTAAAGATAATAAATTATGATTTTCTATTAGCTAACTAAAAGGCACAAATATATTCTGAAAGCTATGCCTTGCATCAAAAGCCCTTTTTCAATCCTATTGAATGTTGCATGCTGCAAGAATCCCACATGATCATCTGACAGCCTACAATGCTAACAACGTGCAGCTGCCTTGGCGTCATCAAGCACAAATTTCCACAGCATCAAGAATCTGCATAATTGAAATAGTAACAAGGCATGCACAAGCAGGAAAACACATTTTCTAAGGAATATTTCCTGTCTCCTGATAAACAATTAATATTATAAAACAAGGAGATGGTGTAAAGGACTATTTATGTAAGCAGTATTCCCTTAAAGAGAAAGTAGCCTTAGGAATCTCACTGTCATTGGCTGAGATAAAAGTAGAAGGTAGATGAAGAAAATGCACAAAATACACATTAAAATGGGACCTTTCAGATACAGGGAACACTCTGTAAAAGCCTTAAGTTGTTTAATACCTTTCATTAAACATGAAGTTACTAAAAATAAGCTCAAAGCAAAAAAAAAAAAAAAAAAAAAGAAAAAGGAAAAAAATTGGAATGCTCTTTTAGGTACCAAACACGAGTTGCAGGGGTTAAGTTCATGAATTGTCAGCACTGCAAACGATGCTGCTCTAAAATACCTACAGAACCAGTTCAGATGGAAAGGAGTGTGGGCAAGTTTGCTTTCCTTAATTTTTTACTAGCCAACTTCTGTTCCCACTGGTCTCGTGCAGAATTCAGTCCCCAAAGCAGCGAGTGCAAGGAGAGAACTGGATCTGCCTCGGGGCCATTAATAATCCCCAGGGGGAGGAGGAAACTAAATAAAGAGAAATTGCTGTGACCTTTTTATTTAAGGTCTGAACAAAGCGAGGGATGATGATCTCAGGACACCAGTGGACAGCCTCCAAACTCCAGATTTTTCGTGCATCACAGACCATCCTTTTGGTGCCTTTCCAGCTCTGCGGGATGAAACTTCCCATGGCTGCTGAAGCGATGATGTAAGGTTGTCTCCCAAATTGCAGTGTGTTTAACACCACTCATGAATTCAAACTGCCACAGCGGTGACTTTGTGGGCAAGAGATGGGCTCCATCAGCACCAACAGCTTCGGTGTCTCTGAACTTACTGTTATTCGCTGCATCATTCAGACATTTCCTGTTCTTACAATTGGAAAACTCCTGCTTCTTGAGAAAGCCCAACACCCTCCTGCTCAGGGATAGCGGGGTGGGATGGAATATGCAACTCTCAGAGCCCACTGAAGCTCTCCAGTGTTCCAGCTCTCTCTGGTGTTCTAGAAGCTGACTGGTCCTGCCAGTGCCTTGGCTGATTTCTCTCATTTCACCACCACGTTCTCCAGGTGGGTCCCTGTACTGACCCACTGAAGAGTCAACTGTGGTTTATTTTCTTAATACTTGGTCAAATTAATAAAACCCATTCCCTTCAAGTTTCCTTGAAATCAATAAGCAATCAATAGCTTAATAGAGCTTAGAAGGCAACTTCTGAGAGCTTAGAAGGCAACTTCTGAGATCCTAATCATAGCAAGAGTTTGCTTCAAAGAACACCCTCGTGTTCCCTCCCCACTCCAGTGTCAGTTCATTTCCACACAGAATTCAGAAATTTATCAGCTCAGCAAACTCAGGATCAGTTCACCTGGTCTACACACCCCAAAAAAACCCCAGGCATCCAGGGTTCTTCCAGAGCCAGCTAATGAAATGGCTGGGCACTGTCAAGTCATGCTCACTTCATCCTAATGTGCAGATTAAAGGTCTAAAAACCACCTCTGATTTTCTTCTCATGTACAGCACACCCATTCCACAAACTACCCAGGTTTATACTTCAATTCATGTACTGAAAGTGGGGATACCAAGTAGCTAACATTTTACAATTTTACATTTTACAATATTTTGCAAAGTTTTGACTTTTACATGCAGGAGAGAGGTGAGAGGGAAGGGAAGGGGAAGCACAACGTGATTTTTGGTGAGAAAACACACAAACTGATCTCTACTATTTGACAAATACAGCTTTCTAATATACAGTTGCAGCCATAAAGAAAACAGCATCACAGCCTGGGAAGTAAAAATGTAGGCTTGAAAAAATCAGATGTGTAGCATTTCTTCTCATTTATGTTCCCTAGGAGTAGGGAACCTGCAATAATCCTATGCCTTGAGTGGCTTAAACTTGTTCAAGCAACCACAGAAAGCAAATTGATTCTCCACACACCCCCCAGTGCAGCAGAGTGAAGAACCAGCAGCAGGAAAAGGTGGAAGACCAAGAGGCACACACAAAAATGAACTGAACTTGCAACCTCCATACCCTTTCTCCCAGAAAAGTTTGCATTCCCAAGACAAGGGGGCAGAAGAGGGGGAGAGTTTAACCTCTGACTGCTTGCAATGCTGCTTTTTGCTTGCTTTGCCACGCCAGGGTTCTCTGTGCCAGTCAGGATGGACCCTCCACTGAAGGCCTGTTCACAGTCCACCTGCTCCTGGCAGGCAAAGTGGTGCCAAATGTGAAAGTAGGTCAAAATTTCTCCCCATGAGCCTTCTTGGCAGCGTCTCTTTGATCCTGGAGGTGTTGTAAATACTCAGCAGCAGAACACAGGGTACAGCAACCAGTGACAAATGAAGGTGGCATTACATGAGGAGCCTGCTCAGAGGCCTGAGCTCAAGCAAGAAGAGGAATTTCTTCCCAGGCTCTTCCAGCACAATGCACAGCTCTGTGTGAGGCCAGACAGCCCCTGTTATCTGTGATATGCCAAATTTCAATAGGTAAAATCCCTGAAGTCCATTTCTGTCCCATCCCAAACCGAAATTAAACAGCTTCCATTTCAGAGACGAGTCCTCAGAATATGACCAGTTCCATATGATGGTAATAAAATGAGTAATTCTAAAATCAATAGCTCATTGCTTAAATAGGGCACACACTGCTTTGACTTTGGGCTGTGGAAGGCCAAGATTCATTGCAGGCAAAGTTAAATGCAAAAAGCATCCTATCAAGTGCAGGATAGTTCTGTGTGGAGCACAATCATAAAAACTTCAGGCTGAAATAACAGTCAGTCTAAAGCTCTGCTTTACACAAGCAGTAAATATTAGCAAACATATTTGTTCATCAGCACATGTAGCTTCCTCAACAATTTAAGGCTCAAGAATTGTGCAGAGGTGTTACATTTTCCATAATTTTACAGACTTACCAATAGAGAGAGGAAAATGCAAGGATTTGCCCACGGTCAGACAGACATGTGAGTTTTGAACTCAGCACCGTTCCACATAACAACCATCATTTGTGTGGGCTTTTCAAAGCAGCAGGAATTCCTGCTTTGCTAACAGCCCATTAGGATAATACTTGAGGAAGGAAGGAGAAATGTCAAGTCTGTCATAAAGACCTGCATGAAGAAAATAAAGGTTGGAGTGCGGGTTCCTGCTGGAGGCAGGCCCATGAAGCCCGGCTTCCTGTTCTCATCTGGGATAACTACACCCTATCTTAAGGCATGACTAATTCCACAAGTTAAAATACTAAATCACAGAGGTGGAGACTGCCAGGACAACAGGATGTGTTTGGGCAAGTTTGTATCAAGTGTTTCATTGCTGATTTCGATCTGAAAAACAGCACTAGAGGACACTCCACTGAAAATGATCACCATTATCTGGAAACAAAAGAGGCTGTTTGGTATATTGTCAGTGTCTCCCCGAGGCAGAGGAAAGAAATGAATTTAAAAGGAATTCTTTTCCTGATTCTCTGCAGTCATGCATCCCCTGGAAAGGCAACCCAACCCTTTCAGCTCCAGTAGCCCCTGAGCCCACAAGCCATTCAGCCAGGACTTGCTCTCCCCTTGAGTGAGAAGTGGCTCTCTCCAGGTTCATTCCTTTCAGTTGGCCAAGTAAATCGAAATCTCTTCATTAGCCCTTTTTCCTCTCCTCAGCACTCTTGCAATTGCAATCTTTTGGAAAGATCTACAGAGTTCACAGCTAGATACATCCTAGAAGAATCAAGTGCTCTGCCAGGTGCAATAAAATGATATCTAAATCATTCCATACATTTATATCCAACGTCTGGAAGCAGTCACACTAATTCCTTTCAGGATAAGATGGCCAATTTATGGTGGTTATGTTCAAGCCAGAGAAGGGCATTTGGGAAATCTGCTCAAGAGGAGGAGCCCCTTGTGCATTATCCAACAGTCAATCCCTGTTAAAGACACATCAAAAATATTCTCTCCCTCTTTTCGGGAAGTAACGTGTCCTGACACCACGTGAAATGGAAATTACGTCTACAGCACACCTTATTGTAGGAGGTAGCAAACTTTCAATGGGAAAACATTTCCTGTTACTGCTGGAAGGGGTCAACCTTACAATTTATAGTCAGCTACTCCAATGACTTCAGGAAAATTGGCTAATCCTAGTAATTAAGGCCTTCAAGATTAATGAAGACTCTGTCTGTGATTGCTCAAGTTTCCCAGGCATCGATCATCCACTTTTACGTCTCAAAGAAGAGCTCTCACAGCTCTCCTGCACCAGGCACAGCAGCAATCACTTGTTCAAGAGGCAGCAGCTACAGCAGCAAATGGGTTCTGTGCACAGCAGAGAGAAAAATACACAAACTGCCCCCAAAAAAACCCACTGGCAACCCAAACAGAAACAGTGGGATGTAGCCAACCATAAATTCAAACTCACAGCGACCTCTCCCTTCATGGAATCCTGGAATCCCACAGTGGTTGGGGTTGGCTTACTCTGTACAGCTGAGCAATCCTAATGTCATATATGAAAACTCTAAATGGTTTTCCTTTGGAACATGTGTTTATCTGGAAGTTTGTAGCAAGGTGTGTCTGGGAGGAAGAAAATATTCCCAAATAGATGGGTAAGTACCTCAGCACTCTACTCAGGGCAGACAGAACCCATCATCAGAATGGGAATACTGGAGAACAGTAAACTTTACATTGATAAATTCCTTACTAGGCATCTGGAGATACAAGTCCAAGGAGTATGATCATGGTACAGTAATTAAAATACGACAGAGAAGGGATGAACAGAATCACACTGAACTAAAAATTCTCCAAGTCATTCTGCTATTTCATTAAAAAAAATGAATTGGAGAATCAGGGCTGCATATGGGAGTGCAGCATGGAATCAAATGCTTCGTACTACCTACGGATCTCAGCTTCACAGGTGCTCTCAAAGGAATCCAAGAAGAGAATATTTACTGGCACAGACAATTGCTGGTTTTGTGTGAGTGCCTGACTGGCACAGCTGGCACTCAAACAAAATAACCCAGAGAAGACAGACAGGATCACCATTACCCCTGCTTGCACTGTTTTCCTCTCTGGTTTTATGAATTGTGGCAAACAATTCAAATTGCAACAGGAAGGACATGGTCTACCTTCTCCTTGGTAAACTTGGCACAGCTGTGTCTTCCTCAGCTGGCTACATTCAGACCGGGTAAAAGAATAGGAAAATAGGAAAGGATGCTCCAGCAATCCTCCTCTAAGCTCCCCATATTCATATATTTGTCTTTCCAATCTCCTGTACCAGCGCTGTTTCTCCAGAGTCAGTAAACATCTCGTGGAGCTCTTTGATCATGGGAACAGCAAGGCTACAGATTTTGCTTTGAAATCTGCTGATGAAAGAGGGATATGTCAAACTGTGGCTGTTTTAAAAGACATTCAGATATTCTCCAGTTCTGGATCTGTACTCCACAGTGAGGGAATCACAAACTCCAGTAAAACCTGACAGGGCACATCACATCTTCCACCTAAAAAAGGTGTTTCATTCACACTTCTAAACAAGGAATCAAGCCATCCATATTGGATTTTGAATACTTGATACCCTGGGTAAAAAAAGAACAGTTCTCCACTAAGTGCCCAAACCCACACCAATATCAGCCATGAAGTGATTCAGGAAGAATCAGGAAGTCAGAGAGATGGTGCTGCTTCTTCCAGCCTGTGATCAGCAGAGGTGCCCAAAAATTAACCATCATTACAAAGAAGCAACCTGTCTTAAAGAGAGTAGCAGTGCTGTACACTTCCATGGGTTTATGCTATAAAGCTTTACCAAAAACTACAGGTTTAAAAGAGAAATGTTGAATTTCACAACAGAAGTGCAAAGTAGTTGCACAATGTCTTTATGGAGAACCAAGGAGAAACTACTTCTCTCTCTCTCCCCCTCAGTCCACATTCCTTTATTCAGCTTTTAATTACATTTAATGCCATATTTTTTGGTGTGTAGGAGAAGGGAGCAGCCAACCTAAAGTAACACTTTTCAAATCAATTGATCTGGCTAATGGTACTTGTGGGATTTTTCTCTGTTTTCACCTTGTGCTGCTGAAAGTGCAACTTAAGTAAAATACTGATACAGCAAACCAGGAAGTCAAACAACTTCCTGGGAAGGGAAATCATCCAGTAAAATCTGATTCTATATTATGGAGGAATCTCAGGATAGGGCATGAAAGGAATAAAAAAGTTAAGTAAGTTATGGTAAGTTCATAATCCTAAACAAATACGTATCTAGGGTATATGTGCACCATATATATGGATATACTGATATCCATATATGGATATATTTATACACACACTCGTAACAAAACAAGTATTTTAGCCTTTTTGAGGAGAAATGTTATTATTCTTTCACATCTGCACCGGTGGGGAGAAAACCAAAAAATCATTGGGGGTGAGGAGAGTGGCAAAATAAAACCCAAAAGCTTGATTCCTCTGTATTAATGAATTTAATTTCTGTTTTAAAAATGAACAGTCATTTCAAACACCACACATGCCAAGTGAAAACCAGACATGGAGCATGCGGGCAGGAGTCCTTCTGGTATGGAACAGCCGAGTTCTATAGCCCAGAGTCCTCCAAACCCCTTCACACATATTGTTCCACCTAGCACAGGAATATTTTGGGCTCCAGCACGCTCCACTTGCAGCTGATACTTACCAGCAATTTGCAGTTTTAATTATCAAGCAGTGTGAGCCTGGACTGTGAAAATATTAATATTCACTGCTGATACGATGAGCTTTGAGCACACAGGCTGTCCAAACACTCACATATGTTTAGGTAACCAGAATATTTATCTAATAAACACTTTACTGGTTGGGTTTGTATTTTCCTACCCCAAATCAGCTGCAGTTCCAGCCCTTGATATTGCCACTAAACCACAGAGAAATAGGAATTTTCTCCCTAATCATCTTAACACACAAAGTGTTTAGATAAAAGGAATAACAATTATAGATATTAAAACCACTGCTTTTTTATGGAGGTTTTTTTTTTTTTAAATTAATAATTTTCCAGCTGTTCTTGCTAAAGTTGGTCATTACTGTCACAGACAACACCAGTACCAAGGAGAGGAGCATGTTCAGGGTTACCAAACAGGACAAGTAACAAAGGTAGAACAAGGGAAGTAACTTCAGTCACACCTTGAGTTTAAAAGAAAACAAACAGCAAGTGTTTTATTAACACTTTTAAAATGTGTTACAAGTCCTTGAAGGCAGCAGTTTGACCTTGCAAGTCTTTAAAACTCTGACTGAACTCACTGTATGTTTTGGTATCATAACTCCACTTGCTCCAAGAGAGTCTAAATAAAAATAAACTATGAAATAGGGGAAAGAAACAGGTGATTTCAGGACTGTTGAGAAACATGAGTTTCAAATTAATTGTAAGGGATCCCTCAGGTTTTCCATCACACCCTGTTTGCTGTGATGAGCAGGAGGAATTAGCATCCTGCTGTCCTGCATTCCTCGGAAAATAGATACAGCCCTAACCACAAGGAGTCTGAGCAGCCCTGGCTGTTCATTTCATCTGTACAGATGTAAGTATTTCACTCACAAGTCTGCACTGTACAGAAGAGCACAGAGCTTAAATCAGTGTTAAACACACTGCAAAATTTTATGACAAGAAATGTTATGCCTTTTGTGCATAACTTGCAAGTAAGTTTGAAGTTCTGTCTCAAAACAAATGAGGCCTCACCAAAGGCATAAAGATTTTCTGAAAACATCTTTATTCTTCTCCAAGAGCTTTAAAAATACAGTGTACAGTGAGAAACTTTGATTTTCTAGGATTTTACACAAAAGGCCTGTAAAGGTGATGTGAATTATGGTTTAATTTTCACATATCCCTTTAAAAACCCTGACTAATCGTTATTAGTTATTCGTTATTAGTTATATAGAAATAACTAAACGTTATTTCACAGTCTCATTAACAGCAGAAAGGAGGTGGCAACTCTACCTTTTTTTCTGAAATATATTCTCCCTCTGCATTTCTCTAATTGCACTAAGCCCTTGGGTTATTTTAAGTGTCTCTCCAAATTTTGCTTCCCTGCAAGACAGGTTGAGAAACGTCCACCTTAACAGCTCTCCTGCCTACCAGTATCACCATTTCCAGCAATTTTGTCAAAGCATGGCCACTTTAGCCCAAAATGTTGGTAGCAGTGAAAAAATCACTGACTTTGCAATTTAATTTAAATTAGCCATGACTTCTCTCAATTATGTGAATGTTGAACTGGAACCTCTCCTTACTGCCCCCTTGCCTTTCATACTCAGCTCGTTGGTTGCACTGATGTGGGATTTCTGGGAATACGAAGCTATGTATTGGAGACAGGGTAAAAACCTTGGTTTATCATTTCAAGTCAGTTCAGGTGCACAGAATTTAACGTATTTCAGAATTTATGGTGTTGGAAATGTTGGCAGGAGAGGTAGAGCCATAGGTGCACCCGCTCCAGGTTTGGACACACTGGTCTAAAGGATCCCGCAGCCTACTCAGTATCAGCCCCGGTTTTCACCAAACTCTTGATTCTGTTATCTGGGCCCCATAAAAAATTAGAGAAATTAGAAGACACATGGGTAACAGTCTTTTTTTCCCCTAAAAACGCAGGTGCCACCTTTTCTTAGCGCACACATTTAACACTCGCTATTCCTCTGCTCAGAACCTGCCATGAACTCAGTTCTAGTGTAACACTTATCCCTCCAAGCAAATCTTTTGTTGATACATTTTAGTCCTTGTCAGACATCGTTTCTCCCACGACAGGCTGACATTTTGTGTCAGAGAGAGCAGGAAGCCCCAGCAGCATCACCAGCCACTCAATCGGTGCATCTGCCAATCATCGCCGTGGAGCTCCCCACACATCCACAGGGACGGAGAGAGCATCTGCCCCTTGGCTCGGGGAAGGCATGACACTTTCAAAGGACCTGGGTAAAGTACTGCTCTGTCCAGCAGGTTCCTGGCATGCAGCAGCAGCTCAGGCTGTGGATTTAAGTCTGACACACACGGGACTCAAGCCCAGACCCCCTTTAGTCCAGGTGAACACTCCAACAGCAGCTATTGTTTGCTCTTCAGCTGCTCCCGCTTTGTTCGGTTTGACTCCACTCCATTTCTAAAGAAACACGGCTCCAGCACATCTGGTTTGTCCCAGGACAAACAAGGCACCCTCCTCCCACCACGGAAGAGACCGAGCATGAAAATCCACCCCTTTCCGATTTTGGATCATTTCAGCTTCTCAGAGGAACAAAACACATACATTTCCTGCCAGCCACCCTGAGAATTTTGCCTCAGAGATCAAACTCGCCAAATGCAGCAAATATTTGTGAAAATCTGGCTGGAAAGAGGGGGTTGGGGGAAAAAAAGAGTGGTTTAAATCATTGCTGCCACTGGAGGCAAGCCCGCAGTGCGAGCTTATCGGTTATGTGTTCCATTTGGGGCTGCCAAAACTTCCAACTGCATCACTCCCCAGCAGAGGCACCATATGGAGGCTTTGCTCAGCTGGTGATGAGGTGAGAGCACGGCAGCCAAAGGTGCCCTGGGGCAGGGAATTAAATCATGGCAGGGGCTGGGACGCAGGAATGGAAAACACTGATTGTTAGAAACCTAATCATTCTCCTTTCCCCCTTCTCCACCCACTAAAAAAAAATGCCATTTGAATCTCCTGTTTTCCTCTGCTCTAGTTATGTGGCTCTTGTTTCTGACCAACCTGGTGTCACACCCTCACAAACTTCTCTTTGTGCATCTCCACTCCTTTTTCTTTCCTTTTCTTTTTAAATTTCCTCTAATCTAATTTAAAGAAAAAAACCACTTCATTCCCCCCATGCGCAGGACACAGGCTGCTGCTTTCAGTGGTGACATTTAAATCCACGCTGTCCTCCAGCATCCGGCCGGAGGAGTTGCAGAGGAAATCCTGCTGAGCCTGGGAGTACCAATTGCTGTGCAGGAAATGGCACAGCCCCCAAATCCCAGCCCTTGCAGGCAGCAGCTTCTCGACCACAGTGACACAGTAAAGTCTGGACCAGCACTAGAGGTAGATCCTAAAAGTTTTTCAGAAGCAGCACTGTGATTCTGAATTTGGGAAAGGCTGTGTATTTTTTGTCAGCTGCTGATCTCTCTTTGCTAACACTTATAAACTTAAAATTTAGGCAAATATTTAGCCCAGAAAACGCCTGACACATTTGAGTCATTAGTTACCAAACCACTGGTTGCTAAAAGCTGAAGTCTCACTGAAGTGGGTTAAGCAAACTTCACTGTCAAGGCAGCACACGACTTAAAAATGCACCTACAAGCTAATGGAAACTTTTATCACTCACTGTGGAGTTTTGCATCTTACTGGAATTGTATTAGATCTTAACAGTGCAATTCTAGCAGAGGTTTAGATGGAGAGGAACCACAATTCAGATGCACACACACACACACACACGCCCTTTTTACCTCCTGTTTCAGCAGTTCCTTTCAATATTTGCTGTAGTCACCAGCACAAAAAGCTCCATCGTGCCATCACACAACAGCAGGGGAGGCAAAGTGCAAAGTTGTTTATCAGCAACCAAAGGAATTTCCATTAGAAACTGAATAACTGGAAATGAAAAACTTCACATTTTACATCTCCACCTGCTCCACGGAGGCTACAATTATTTCTTTAATTATTGCCTAAATACATATGCAATTCTTCAAACTGCATCAAATTATGCTCTTCAAGTTAATGAGGCACAAGGTATTAAAACTGAGCTACCCTTGCCTTTCTGCCTCACATTAAGAGCAGTTCAGGGCCATCAGACAGCTACACTCACAGTTAATTAATTAATTCAGAACAGACAACGGGCAAGTCCAACAAAATAACTTTAGACATCAGGTGAGGTTACATGCACACAAAACACTTTACATGCTTTTTTTTTCTACAGTTTGGCTGGTGCTGACTGTTCTCTGTGCCCAAAAGAACCATGGTATCACATCTGCAGAGGTCTTAAATCATTACAATCCCAGAGAGCTTTCAGATGTAACCACATCACTGCCTCACACGGTTGTATTTAATTACAATGATGAGCATACTTAGATATTTTTGCTACCATCTTCTAGCCAAACCTGAGCTATGTGTATAGGTAAAAAAGGTAAAATGCTGCTGGTTTTACCTGTTTCCACCAGAGGAAACCAAGGATTATGTTTAGAATATATGCCTGCAGGTGAGAACAGCTGTAAAATCACTTTCCACTTATTATGAATGTGTCAATCCCAGAATAAAGCAAGAGAAATTGTGGATTTCTTGTTAAGAGCGAACAGCACCATTTTAATCTCCTTACTCCCATTTCCTTCAAGAGATGACCTGAACAGTACAGGCTTCCCAGGAAACATTAATACAGTGGAAGTGGTGCCATCCAACACAAAACAAACAAAAGAGCACTTCACAGAATCCTAGAATGGTTTGGGTTGAAAGGGACCTTGAAGATCATCCAGTTCCAATCCCACATCATCTACTTCTAACCCCAGTTCAGAAAATCCAATTTATTCTCCGTGTGACAACACCTCTCTCACTGTTCTGCCTGGGGAGAACCAACGTGAAAATGTGGGAAGCAGGATACAAAATATAACAACAGCTCTCATACCTTCCCTCAATTTGTGCAAGGATCCATTTGCCAGGATTTAGTGGATTGCTGCCAGGCAAGCAGCACTCAGCAAGCACATATGCCAAATTCCCCACCCCAGGGACACAGGGCCACCATAACCAGGAGAAAATCCCTTTGCTCCCTGTCAGTTTTACATTCCTCACCACTTGCAACGGCCAGAATGCCACCAAAAAATTTCCATTTCTGTTTTAAATCTGTATTTTATTATTTTCAAATCTATATTTAAAGAGATGAGCGACTGCATTTCTCCAGAGGGAGGATTATTTATGCGAAATACCCACATGAAACCAGATCTCAAACCAGAGGGAAGTATTTCTGCAATCAGACTGGAAGCTTCCACCAAAAAAAGGTGTGTAGCACACCTCACGCTTAAACTACCAAGACAGCACCACTCACATCCTAATTTTGGAGCAAAGGTATCCAACAGGCACATTCAGCGGGCTAAAAAACTTTAAAAAATACCAGAGCTCTCCACAGCACGCTGAGTTACAGGGGCAGCCAGCTTCAGCTGTGCCAAGGAGCCTCTCTGAGCTGCTCAGGATTAAAGCTCAGGCTGCTTTATCCCACAGCGCGGATGACAACAGCAACGCAGAATGGCCTGGAAAGAACATCTGAGAAGAATCTCCCAGGTTTTTATTAGGTGTTTGTATGTAAATTGGCTCTTGAAGAGTTGCTCCTGTTAGCTTCTACACTCGTGGGACATGGATGCTGCCACCTGACTCCAAGTAGGGACAGTAGGGTTAATGAATTAAGCTTTTAATTAAGTTTTCTTACAAACTACACCATCCAATTTTCCTCTTTTGCTTCCTGCAGAAAAACAGAACAAAAACCGTAAGGCAAATCAATTTGGTCCTGTCATTAACTTGGTGGCAACAAGCCTTTCACAAAGGTTATTTGTCATCACATCCTCTCCTGTGAGCTCCTCAATACTGCTGGAGCCATGGGACGTCAAGGAAAGGCACCAGAAAAACTTCTCCCATGCAGGGATTGGAAGCAGTTAAAGTGGCTGGAGGAAAACCCCCGTGTGGAAGTCGATAATTCTGTGAAGAAAGACACACAATAGGCAGGAAACCTCACATTTATCTGCATATTTGATTGCACTGAGGCTGGCATTCAATTGTGCTATTGACTTTTGCTGTTGCCCTGTCCTGCTGGGGGTGGGAGATGGTGCCATGAACGCAGCAGGAAAAGTTGCCGCTCTCGTGTCCCGAAGTTCCCAACTTCGCGGAGGCAATGGATCCTGTTTTCCACCACACCAAGTTTATCATCTTTACTCAGCACCAAACTGTCTCACATGATTTATGTCTCCAGAGCATGAAACTAAGTTATCACTGCATTATCAGCCACATTACATTTAAAAGGGTGATAACATTTTACATTTGAAATTAAGCGACTAGTTAATTCCACATATTTTCCTGACTGAACAATCCACTGTTCCACCTTGAGAGAATTAATCAATTCCCTCACTCCAGTTAAAAAGCAGATTAAAAAGGATCATTTCTAAAGGTTTACCTTAGCTTTACGTTTTTAAAAACAAAGGATTTTTTTTAATTTGAACATCCATTCTACGCTTTAGCAATACTTTCTGTTATTAAACTGGAATTCAACCTTAGTGAAGTAACTCATTTACACCCTACAAATAATTTCATTTCAATTAACTGCTAACCACAAATCCAGGGAAGACAGAAAACTCCAGAGATGTAGCAGTCTTGCATTATCTCCTTGCAGTTTTAGTGGTGTATCTGCTCTTTAGGACAAGGAGTGGGGATTTAAACTGAAAGAGGGTAGACATTAAGAAGAAATTCTTCCCCATGAGGGCATGTCGTGAGCATTTAAAGCAGATAATACATCAGACCTGGTAGTTTCAAGTGCTATATTATATTTGTATGATATTTAGTGACTGTTTGCATGGGCAAGCAAGTCCCAGTGCCTTTCTCCATCCTCCCCATTTTCCCGAAGTCAATGTATGGATAACTGATCTCTTATGCAAAGCTGAAACAGGATTTAATGAAGCTCCATTACTCAAGCTGCACATTTTCCTCAAGATGAAAAATGCCACGTACAATGTATTTTCCTGCATGTGAATAAGCCCATTAATATAGATTTCTGAACAGAGTGTTTCTACTCAGCAGTTTTTGCCCTTTGGGAGGGAGAAGGGAAGAGAGAAGGGAGCAGACACTTCCCCTTACTCCCCCACATCATCTCCAGAAAGGAACTGGATCAGCTTTGTTCATACTTTGGATTCAGAGCTGTTCTTAGCACAGAGGCACAATTGCCTTCTGACAAATGTTTGTGAAACCTTTGCTGCCAGCATTAAATCTGTGGTAATGCATTCTTCCCCGACTTTGATAGGAAATGGTAACACAGAAAGTAATCAAAGCAATACAAATCTGGCAATATCAAAAATTGCTCTCACTTCCAACCTTGTTTGCCTCTTTGGATAATTCCCCTCCCTGAAGAAGCCCCTTGTGAGGAATTAAACCTGGATGTGCCAACCAAGAGACATTAATCTCCAGACAGGTTTTGAAATGCAAATTCTTTTTGCTTAGCAGCAATACGTAAGCACCAGTGAAATCACAATTCAGAGGCACAAAAAGCTGATTTGCAGCCTCAGTCAAGTACCTGAAACACAACTTGGTGTGCTATTGGTTTTTAGTTTTCCTGCTGTTACCTTATAAAAATTCTAAATTTACCATACTTTGCTGAAAAAAATATGTTAAGCAAGTCTACCTTTCCACTGTAGTTCTTGGAATTTCCCATTAATTCTGCCTTCTCCTACCTTTCCCTCCCAATTTCCACTATTACCCCTCAAAACGGATCCACTGGGTCTCGGATTCTCTGTGGAAACTCAAGGAGAGTTTTCTTCCAATCCTTGCCTCTGCTGCTTTCCCTCTCTCTGTTCAGACAATTAATAGATACCAACTTGCAGGTACACTTCATAACTAATTTACATAAGGCTGTACAAAAGTTCATTTTTTCCTGATTATCTCTCCTGCTCTGTCCTGAATCAGGTACATTTTCTGAGAGCTTTACTGTTGCACTGCACAAACCCAATACCTTTAGGAAAAAAAACCTCAAAACAATACATAAATGAACCAACAACCTAAAAAAACAAAGGGGGAGGGGGTGGAAAGAGGAAAAAAAAAGAGAGTTTTGATGGAACTGACATTTTCTAGTGAAAAATCTGCTGTTAGAAAGTAGCAGGGGGTTTCCAAGTGGAATGATTTGGTATCTCTGAGGCAACACACAGCAGACACAGCTTCTCTCTTCTGCAGGAGCAACCCTATCCACTCACACTGAAAAACAGAGACAGGGCTATGGATTTTGTAGATTAATGATCACTCAAAGAACCTTGCAAAAAGCCGACTCTTCTCGCTGGAAATGGCCCCAGTAACCAGTGAGTCTGCTCTGCAGAGCTGCTCCTTGTCTCAGAGTATGAGCTCACAGCTTCTCTTGACAACTTTACCATCATCAGACTGCCCCAGTCAATCACATCCTGTCCAACTGTGAACTCCCTCCCCAAAGTGTTCAACTGACATAGAAACTTTGCCTGAACCTCAGAGCAAAGTCTAAGATCACAGAATAAAACCAAGTTACCACATTTTTCTTTCTTTTTTTATCTTGTTTTAATATTGTGCTACGTGAAACTCTGCCATTGCTTTACACATTTCAGAATTTTTCTCCTGCAATAAATATGGTTTCCTTGAAAACAAAAAAACCCAAACCCAACCTGTAATCAGACAGTCAGGAGAAAAGCAAAATAATTCCAGTATGCCACCAAAATTTCCTCAAGAAGACACCAAAAGCCAACCGTGGTTCTGTGTTTTAAAGGTCATCCTTTCTACCAGCAGTCAAGGTTCATCTTCAAGGTATCATCATCAAGGTTCATGCTCAAGGTATATCCATGGGGGAGAAGAAACTGCTTAAAAATCATGAATTCTCCCCAAATAAATAATCTAACTTCTCATTTCCAGCAGCTTCAGTTCTACTCAGGTTCCAAAGTTACTGTTCAGAACAACAAATCTCTTTCCCCACGCTCAAAACAAAACAGTGATGCTCATGATTTCACTGCTCCCAAATTTTCTAGACCCATCCCATCTGAACCAAGTGAACTGCAATAAAAACCAATTCAGAAGTTAAATGGTACCCTGAGAAACTCTGTTCAGTGATCTGCTTCCTTCTTCCCCTCCAAAGCCTAACCCAAAAGTAACAATTAAATAAAACCCGGGAAGGTTTTGTAAACAGATTGCAATCAAAAGGAAAAATTCTTACCTTGAAGCATCAAAGCTGTCATAGGATCCAACTGTGTAGTGTCTGAACAGCTTCTTTGTTCTATCTGTTCGTGTTTCTGCACAGAGAAAAGAGAACTTTCAATACTCCTGTATTTCTTAATCAAGTGCTGCACTATTTGTTTATATTCCCTCACAGTGAATTAATGTCGTTTCAAGGCATTTTGGAAAAAGATGTTGGCTTTGGAGATGTTCTTTTATCACATCAGACACATCAAGTGAGTAAGGGGAACTTCTTGGAGATCATGAATCACATCACTCACGAGTTTTAAGGCTCCACGCACATTCTCAGTGGCAAGAACTTTTGCATCCAATATTTGGTTCTTTTATAGCTGAGAGGCAAAACAGAAGAAGAAAGAAAGAAGAAAAACCTGCAACACGTTTCAGAAAGCTTGGGAAAACAGCCAGAATATGCAAATCAATTTTTTTTTTTGCCTAGCTACAGGTTGGTCCCCCAATGCCACCACCTGAAGTTTGGCTAAGAGGCATCAAAAATTAGTTTCTGAAAAAAAAGTTTCTGGTTTAGATTACGACCACAGAAGTCTCATCTGCACAGCTGAGGGACTCTCCACTGAAGGACAGCCCGACACCATCCCAGCAGATTTTATTAATTCTCCAAGCCAGACACAGCCCTGAAGGCACAGCACCTCTGTGGCACAGCTTTAAAGGATGCTACAAATGACTGAGAGATTGGTGCTGTCAAATGACCAAGGGCAAGGCTGCAGAGAGAAAAAGAACATCAGAGCAGGATGGAAGGGCTTTGAACATGGCCAAGGAGCTGGAGAAAGTCCTGGGATGCAGATTTTGGGAAGAAGAGTGGGCAAAATGCATCTTTCCTTGCTTTAACCAGTGTACCTGACATGTAACTGGATCATGCCCCCAGCTGGAGGCATAAATACAAATATATCCATAATACAGAGAAATTCCAGCTGAAAATGCACGTGCAGGTTGCAGCTGGCTAAGGCAGTAAGAAAGTTATTTCTTTAGAGCTGTGCACTGATTTGCAAGGTCCAAGAAAAGCAGTACCGAGGAAAACCAGAAATATTTACATTTATATACATCTTGTGGAGACCAGCCAGCTTCCATCCTACAGGAAGGCCAGAGAGGGAGAAAATCCCTATTTTATGATATGATTTCTTCCTGATAATTTAGTTTATTTTGTCCCTTTGTCACTCACCTTTCTGCCTAAGAAGCCTTTCCTTTACCCAAAATTCCTGCTCCTGCTGCACAAATTGCAGCCTGTTCCCCATCGAGCAACATTCTTCTTTCGTGCCATTCTAACAATCAGGTTAATACCACGAGACATAAAACACAGAAAATTATAAACCTGGAGTCCACTTAAGAGTTTCCCCATGGCCTGCTTTCAGAAGTCCCTCAGAAATGATTAAAAGTAACAAATTATGATGAAGAATATTCTGAAATCTTAAAACAATTGCTTGAGCCGCCAGGAGCCAGATGTTTCCCCTGCAGAATCTGTTTTCCATAGTGTGATATTTCAGTGCTAGAAGGAACACAAAGTGGGTGGGAGGGACGGAGAGGCACAGCAAGACAGAGAGCTTTGTTCAGCTCCTCAGGATTGCAGAGCCAGCACTCTTCAGCTGCAGTGTGGATCTGCTCCCCGGCTCTGCCACCCCTCTGCTTCCCCCCACTCCTCTGTGTGCAGCCAGGGGTTATTTGGGAGAACAGAAGCCCTGCAAGCGCCTGAACTCGAGGCTCAGCGGCAGTTTCCCAGGCTGCTGTGTTAAGTTCTCTAATTACCCTCTCTCCCTCACCTCTGACTCGGATTCCAGGCTGCCCTATTACACAGCATCAGTACACACACTCCAGAGCAGGGGGGAGGACCAGGAATCTGCCATCAGAATGGGCTGGGGACTGAAAAAGGAGCAGGATTCCATTCTCTGACTTGACAAAAGAACACAAAGAACCCATAGGCAAATGCCTAACAAATGCTGTTCCGAATTCAAGCCAAATATAGCACAGTAACACTATTATAGGTATGTTAGCACCGAGGGGTTAGCTCCAGGTTTCCCTGGATTTGTACCCATTCTTATGTTTTCTTAAGAGCAGCACTTTATCAAAATGCTTTACAGCAAGTTAGGACCACCTAAGACTAACAACCCTATCATCATTTAAGAAGCTTTTACCCACAGAATCTTTCGAAGATTTCTTCTTAAACCTGGTTGCAGACAGATTAGAAAGACCAGTGAGAAAGATATGGACAAAAAGATCTAGAAAAACATTATTTAGCAGTTTCTTTATTTTAATAAAGAGAATTATTTTAATAATACTGCATTCTTGCTGAGAAGAACATCTGCCACCACAGACAAAAAGTCATTGCTTTAAGTTGGATCAGTTCAAAATGTTTTTCTAAGACGTAGAACAAAACACCAGGGTTTGCAAAAATGGTCCCACTTCCTTTACACTGACAGAGGAGAGAAACATTGGGATATCACTTGAAATTTCTAGATCTCCTGAGAAGCCCATATTTTACCAGAGTAAATACCATAACAACACAACAATTTTTTTCCTGGTCCATTTTCCACTGAAGCCAGCGGAGCTGCAGCAGAAATAAGCTGTGTGCCCTGGGCAATAGTGGCAATCCAAATAATAAAGCCCCAGCTGTTTCTTTATTAGAATCATTTATTGTTGCAGACATCTCAGTGAGCAACAGGCTCAAACCCTGCCCTTCCAGAATCTAATTTATAGGGTTCAAAGAGGGGTGAGCATTGAGAAAGTGTAGGTGGAAAACATCTCCTCCTTTCTCCACCTCAGGAGTGGTGAGGGCTTTCCTCCAAATAAATGTAGGACTTCCTGGAGCTTCTCTGTCTCAGTCTCGTAAGTGACCACAGGACTCCAGCACAGCTTGCAGACACCATCAAAAGCTGAAAAATCATTGCCATGAAAAGCAGGAAATAAATGTTGGACTCTCATCCACACAGATGAGGCCACTCTTGCCCTGTTTCAGCCCACGTAGCAATTGTGGGTCTGTTCCAGCAGTCAGCCCGATTCCCAGCCTGGCACTCCTGCTGGAGTAGGCTGCTTACATATTTGATACTCCTTTGGAAGAGTAAAGAACTAAGGGGAAGAAAAAATCCCAAAGAACTGTCTCCATTCCTTCTCTCCTCCCTGCTGCTCCTCGCAGGGCATTTCGGCGCCGTGTTTCCAAGGCAACTGCGCGGGAATGCTCTGCCAGCGGGGATGTTGTCAGAGGCCTGCCAGCACTCTAGGAAAGGTTCAGAGTCACCAGCATGTCCACGGGATGGAAACAAAGGAAAGAGGAGTGGAGCAGCAGAATTTGGGGTGTGATACTGGGGAGGCAACAGAGAGCAGCAGGCTCTCTCCAGACACCACTGGTGGGTAAAGGTGGGTTTTATCCCCGCCCCAAAACATGCAGCTTCTCCTTCTCCCTTCCCTCTTCCCCAGGGACAGCCCTGGGAGATGTTTCACTCGTGCAACAGACATTTATAGATGTTCTTGGCCAGAGCAGTTCACGTGCAGCTCTCTGCACGTGCAACACCCAAAACAGAGGCAGAGGTTAAGGCCTTCCCTCTGCACCTTCCCCTTCCTGAGGGAAAAACACTTTCCCAACCATTTATGTTGAGGGTTAGACCAGGAGTTATTCAAAGCTGAGGAAAGCAGACTAATAATAAAATCAACAGTTCACAATTCAAGGACACTTGTGCTGGTTTGCAACAAGACAGGGCTCCTATCTTAGGAGTTTTTCCTTAAATTGATCCAACTTTGGCCATAAGAAGTGGAGAAAAAGTTCCTGGGATTGAAAACATCACTAGAAAGAGTGTGCATTTTTCTATCCCAAGTCTATCCAAAATATTTGCCATACCAAATGCTGCTCCAGAAAATAATCACATTAAAAGATAAAAATATTCTTCATACCACAAACTGTGAAGTCTCAGTAAGTTATTTTACTTATTTCCTTTCCCACTTAGAAAATGGAGACTCATCAAAACTGGATTTTCTGTTAAATATGGTACATTGAAATGGTGATAAATAAGTGTTTTTCCAGCCTATGATACAATTGTTTAATATGATATTTCTTATTGCTTTCTTTGAGTATTTCATTTGAGCCATAGGAAAGATGAAGTTCAGGGATCCTCCTCCGAATCACACAGAGTAGGATTATGGATTCTAAAAAATGGACAAAAAATGCGATGAAGAAATAGAAAGGGAATTTTTCCCTATTAACTGTTTGATCATTGATTCTGATAAAGGGTTCTTAAAACTCATGAAGGTGAAATCTGCAGGTATGTACCATGCAAGAATTCAGAAGAAACTACAATTATCTTCTTCATATCTTTGCAAATCTGAGGTGAAAATATCGATGCTTCATTTGAAGGGATAAACTGTGAGGATCAAGAGAAAAGAAACATATGACAAAGGCACTATAAATGGTAAATTAACAAAAACCTTTAATTCATGGTTCACTTTCTTCTGTTTCAGTTTGTGGATGTTTTGGGGTTTTTTTAAGTCCTCTCAACCAATTTTTCTTTCAGTTAAAGCTGAGAAATAGCAAATCTGTGGTTTTTGAAGTTCTTCAGATTTGAGAATAAGCATAAAATGTCTCAAGGACAACTTGACTGCAATAGCAAATCCTTGGATGTCGTCCTGCCTTTCCTTTCTTTTTTTTTTTTTTCCCCCTACTAAATCTCATTTTCAAAAAAAGAAAGGAAGACTGAGTGTTGATTCCCTCCTGCATCCTTAGAGGAAGATTAGCTGGAATACAGTGAATTAGTTCACCCACAAAGGATGCTGAAATGGCTGATCAATGGAGTGAATCAGCAAGTTTGTTTGCTGGAGAAACCTTAATAACTGAAATATGCAACCTGGACCTGCTGCAGAGGCAGTTATGGAAGAACAGTGTTCCCCATGTCATCAGTTTCCCCTTTAGTTTAACAAAAAGCTCACTTATACCTGAAAAAACCCCAACAAACCAGCAAGTAGTTGTGGAAACATTTGCTTCTTTGTCTCCTAACAACTTTATCAGCTCTTTGTACAATTTGGGAGTTCTGCAGCTCTTCCCTAATATTTTCAAAATGTGGTAATGGTCGCTTGTTCTTTCCCTAAGTTCTTCTGCTGGGTTTCTGAGGGTCTCCATTCCCTCTGTCCTTCATTTCCAACCCATCTGTGGCAGTTTTGTGTCAGCTGATGCAGAGGATTAAACCACTGAGGGTCTGGGACAGGCACAGACACAGCTCTGGGCGATGTCATCAAAGGAAATTAATTGGGAGAGGAAAGATTTTTTTTCCCTCTTTGCTTTACAGAGTAAAATGCATCTTAAAGCAAAAGAGTGAAGAGCTTGTAAAAAGCTGGATGTTGACCTCCGAGTTTCCAGCAGCTGCACAAGGCCGTGGTCCATTTGCACCCAGTTGGATCCTTCCTGAAATACCCAGTTTTTACAAAGTCAGGCCAAAACAAAGCAACTCCAGAGCACTTTGCTTGACCTTTCATTGTGGCCTGACAATGTGTACGTCTGCCTCATAAAAACCAGCTCTCCCTGTCGATCCCAAAGTGCTCCTGCACGCATAAATAAAGGCATCTTGTTTTTCAAACTCAGGGAGAACAAAGAAGTCTTGATGAGCTGCCTGCTGGCACTATCATCTGTTGCAAATGTTATTTATCCTGAAGGTCAGGATGGTTTGTTCACTTTCAAAGCTCAGGTGGTGTGATGTTCCAGTTCTTTGGAAGTGACTCAGGGTATGAGTGTTTTTAATCATAACACCTTATTTCACAGTTTTCATCCTCCCAGCAAATATTTCAAATATTTCCTGCAAATATCAGCGTTCTCACTGATAACCCAAAACGACGGCCTGTAGCAAAGGGCAGGTGCCAGGTGAAACCTGGCTTAATGACTCTGCCTCGCCTCAGTGACTTTGCCTTAAATTTAGGGAAATTCCATTAGGGGTTTGTGAAGGAATCTGTGTCTGCTTGTGTGGCAGGAGCTGTGCTGTGCTCGGCACGACAGGGATTATTCCCACCTGAGACATGTTTGCAGCCCCACAAAGACAACCAACTGCTCTGGAGAAGGTCATTGTGCACTCTGAGTTGGAAAGAACAGATGGGGAATTATTTTGGGCTGAGTAAGGAAAAACAGGCCCTGGAAAGCCATTCTTCTATTCAATTTCAGAAATCATTAATTTTCATGTACAGCAAGTTTCAACAAGACTTATTATGGACTTTTATCATCAATGGTGATACAAATGTTTCCCCTCAATTTCCTCCCTTACAAGCAGCTTCATTCAAGTCTAAATCTTCGCCAGCTGTACTCAGGATCAATGATCTGTCAAGTTCTCTGCCTTCAATAATAGATAAAATTTTGAATACATAAGGAGCTGCTGAGCATGGGAGATACGTGGGAAGTTCCTAGAACCTCACGATCTTTTTTACCACAGCACTCCCTCTTTTTTTTTCCTCTGCCTTGATTGTGCACATGGACTTGCCAGTCTGATTTTCACTGTGGATAAAACACGACCAAAACCCAACACACAGAGGAATACTTTGCAACTTCCACCGTGAGGGCCTCAGAGTAACTTCTGATTTAATGTTATAACTCCACTCAGAGGGAACAAACAGCTCAGAGCAGGATGTTGCTAAGCAATGTGGTACCCAGGTTTACACAGGACCAGGGAGGGCAAGATGAAGGGGGAACAAGGATCTGTGGACGTGGACGTGGACGTGGACGTGGACGTGGATGTGGATGTGGATGTGGATAGCTCCCTGCTCACCAGGAAGAACTACTGCCTGGCCACACTGCTGCACGTGTCTAAAACAAAATGTTCAACTACAAATTCCAAAATACAAAAGAAAAATTACTTAGAAACTCCCCATCACTTTTAACAGGAGCACCAGACTTTATCAACTGAATTCATGGTGCTGTATCAGAATATATAGAAATGGCTATGTATAGATATCATAATAAAATAAATAAAATGTATAAAATACCAAAATCATTTCTAGATATGGTTAGAGATACTTTGCATTGATGACTGCTAAATAACACAGGATTCAGGGCCAGGCCACAGGATAATTAATTTTCAAATAGGAGTAACTATCACCATTGGTTTGAGAGCTTACTCCTAGAGAACCTACACTGGTATTCCAAATAATTAGGATGATTGCAGCAGGAAAGAAGCCAAATCCAAAAATATTCCTACTTTTTAAAAAGGATGGAAGGTACTTGTCCTTACAGCACTGTGTAGGCACATAAGGGCAATTACTTTAAAAGAACGCATGTGAAAATCTGTGTTGCAACCTTAAACTCTCCTGGAAATTAGAACAAATTGCTGAGAATGCTGAGAATTGAGTTTTCTAAGAAAGCACTAAAAATCAGCTATTATATGTTAGGCAATGCATATTAACATTGTACCAGATATTGAGAAAGGCAACAGTACTGTGCAAAGTTTTTTAAAGTTATATTTTCCAGGCATTTTAGTGATGGGGGTCATATAAAACCCTTCTATTCCTGCCACAAACACTTCAAAACTCAGTGATCCTTCATTAAAGCTCTACACAACACCCTCAAAATGAACTCCCTTCTTGGACCTTGACTTTCCAGCCAGTTTGTCACCAGCTTACCTGGGGCTTGGGTGCTTCTGCATCCTCACAGAGAAAAACACCCCAGACATTTAATTTCAAAATGTACTCCTTCGACTACACTCAGAAAGTTGAAGCTTTTCAAGGAATGCAGGATTTGACAAGCGTTCTAAATTGTTACACAAAACGCTGCTGGCAACTCCTCTGCCTTTGCAGAGAGCAGCTACAACAGAAACCCCAAACCAAGCTGACCACAACCGAGCAGCCTTGTTTTACACGAGGCTCCAAGCCCACGTCCCTTCAGTTCCACGCTGTACCAACAGGGTTTTTTTTCCCTGCTGCAGGTTTCCATGGAAATGCATCAGTCACTAATCTAAATAAGTGCGGCTGAAGGACGCCTGCAAACCTGGAGCAATTACGCATGCCATTAGAGGAACAGAATATGATTCAGCCCAGCTATTAGAAATGTGCCACAGCTATCACTTCTATATTTTGTTGCAGTGTTCTAAAAACAATACTGCTTTATTTTTTTTTTTTTAAACCCACTCTTTTGCTGCCTGTAAGAGGGAGAAAAAAACCCAAAGCAAATGCAATAAAAATACTTCTCACGTAACGAGCACACAATGAAGTCAGACTGTATCAGTTGCAAAACACAAATGGAGTTAATGTTTTGCCATGGAAATCCACGGGACCTGAAAACTTCTCTCTTCATTACTGGTCAAAGAGACTTCACTTGAGTCATTTCAGTGAGTAATAAGAGAGTGAACGCTGTGATCTGCATTAAAGGGCTAATGAGCCTTAAAACAATTGATGTAAATATAATTTCTGATCAATACAATACTAAACATCCATGTGCAGCCACAGCACACAGCTCAGGCATAGCTGGGCCTCTGCTGATCACAGAGCTACAGGATCATGGAATCATGAAGGTTGGAAAAGCCCTCTGAGATCACGGAGCCCAAATGCTCTCCCAGCACTGCCAAGGCCACCACTACCCCATGTCCCCAAGTGCCACATCCACAAGGCTTTTAAATATCCTGGGTTTCAGTACCAGTGTTCCAATGCCTGGCAAACCTTTCCAGGAAGAAATTCTCCCTAATAATCAATCTGAACCTCCCCTGGCACAACTTGAGGCCGTTTCCTCTTGTCCTGTCCCTGTTCCCTGGGAGCAGAGCCTGATCCCACCTGGCTGCCCCCTCCTGTCAGGGAGTTGTGCAGAGCCACAAGGTCCCCCCTGAGTCTCCTTCTCCCCAGCTTGAACCCCCCCACTCCCTCAGCTGCTCCTGGTGCTCCAGACCCTTCCCAAGCCCCATTCCCACTGCTTTGGACTCAACCTGTTCCTGCCTCGTGTCCCACAGGGAAATTTCAAGTGCTGTGGAACAGGGACTGTGCTGGCGATTCTGAACAAATGTTTTGAGTTATTTCAGATTATCTGAACTTTGTGTTGCTACCCCGTTATTTTTCCCCTTCCCCTCTCTCGAAGAATGAGCTGATAGAACAGTGACAAAAGCACAGCTTTCAGATTTTAATGGCAATTCTGTCAAGTTCTGCTTGTCTGTGTCACGTTTTACAGAAAGCATCTCCCGAGTGGCTGCCATTGCGTATAAGAAAGCCTGGAGCACACACTGGAGATCAGCTGTCTGTGCTACCTGTGAGTGCACCAGGAATGTGCCAAATCTACTCGAAATGAATGCAATTTCTGCCAATAAACATCGCAGTTAGACCCCAGCCAGGAGGAACTGAGGAGGAGGAAACACACGTGTGCAGGAAAAGGCCTCTCAAGTGATTAATGTGGTGTTTGCAGACCGCAGCTGAGCACTCTCCATCTATCCTGGGAACAACTACTGAAGGAAGCACTCAGGAGACAGAGAACTGGGGTTTTTACTTGCTTGGGGTCCTCCTTGCTGACAGCAAGCCATCACTTGGCTTTATTAATCATAAAGTCTGATTAATTAGATTCAAAATCATAGGATGTAAAAATCAGAGGGGGGGAAAAAAGGGGCATAAGTATGCATGAAGAACAATAAACTATCATACTAAAAATCAGCTTGAAATATATATATTATCCTTTCTGTTAGCTTTTGGTTTGTTAGTTCTTACAATTTTCTTCATCTGCTGAAGTCTTCAAAAAAAGGAGCAGAAAGTAGGTCTTCCTTCTCAAATCTGACAATCTTTTATCTACACCTCAAGCCAGGCCCTTTCAAGTTTCATTTTCCACCACTTAGTTGAATCTAGATTAAGAATTTATTTTAAACGTGACAGTAAAATTGTTTCCGAAGTCAATATTTTTACTTCTCTGTGACAGAAACTGAAGAAGTTTTATTTATAACACACTTTGAAACCCTCATGAATGGACCACTAGAAAATTAGCTGGCTTTTAGCTGTGCACTGGTTAAATTGAAGTGTGGCCTGTCCAGTCTTCCCCAAAATCCAGTGAAGGTTAAACAAAAAATGTATGATTTTACACAAATTTGGAGTAATATCTGACCATGCAATTGTAGGAATATACAAGTATTACAAAAATTAAACATATCATAATTCAAATAATGCAATTAGGATGGAACTGCCTAAAAAGAAGTGAAGATCATCCCTGAAATGATCACAGTAAAAGACCAGCTTATTGCTGTGGGTCAACACTGATGAAGTTTCTCCTCAGAAAAGCTTTGCAATTTAGAGAGCGAGGTACCTGAGGCACAGGGAGTGCAAACAGCATCCCAGAGACCACAGCAGGCACCAAAGGAAGGCAATACACCCGGTTTAAAGCTGTGCAGCTGAAAAAGCACCTGAGCTTTAAGCTTGTAAATTTAATGATAAAAATGTACGTTTGCTGATTGTTACAGAAATGGCAAAACCTGTTTCCAAGGTGCCCAAAGGTTACAAAAGCAGGGATGGCAAAATAAACTTGTTGTAATTTCCAGATGTTTTCTGCAAGCCTAAGTTACTAATTCTTGGAAGCAAGCAGTGATATGGAAATGAATTCTCCTGAGACTGATTATTCCTGAAACTCCATTATGTGTCCTGCTTAATGCCTGTAAACTAATAAGAAAAAAGGAATTATGCTGCATCTTTGTACTTACGAGATTTTTAGTTATGAGATTTGTGACATGTTATAACTGAAAAAAATCAAACAGTCTGGGTATTTCTTAAAGAGAAATGATGTAAAAAGCTCTAACCTCCCAACTGACGTACAAAACCTCCCAAAACCACTCTCAAACCTGCAATGTGAAAATGTGAAAATACAGCCTGTTAGAAGCTTTTATAGCGTGGACTTTGTGACCTCTCAAATTTGAATGGAAAAAGGCAAATGAAGAGCAGTGGGAGAGATCTTGAATTTGTGAATTTTTATTTTGCAGTGGTGTCTCAAACATGGGATGCACTTAATTGAGATCTCTACTTAGTAGGTTTATTCTTTTCTAAAAATGTAATGGAGTGTATTAAGCCCACCTGGATTAGCCATCTCTTGATAATCACACTCCCACCTTCTCCCCCTGCTCCCTCTCTTTCATCTCCTTCTCACATATAAATTGCATCTCAGCATATTCAAACTGAATCCACAAAGAAGCCATGCAAATCTAATCCTCCAAATATATCATTTAAAAACCCCATTTCGTTATTTACCCTAATCCAGCACACAGACAGCACAAGACAGAATCGCCTCACAGTGATAATGATTTGCACAGCTTGAAGAGTTCTTTTGACACTCAGAAAGATCCAACTGGTTAAATAATCACTCTTTCATGCATCACTGTCTAATTACTCTTCACAGGACTGCTAGGGCACCTCACCTTATTGCCTTCTATCACCAGCATTTCAGGAGAAAATGGACAAATAACTGCTTTTAGATAATCTCCTTCCCATCACGCAACATGAAGCTGACAACTTGTCACCTCAAGAACATGATGATGTCAAAACTTTAAGGCAATACTGTTTAAAAGAAGAAGCCTCATCTAGAAATGGGTACCGGGGATGAGGCAGCTAAAGGGAGATTTGCTATTCACAGTGTGGGATTTAGAGTTAACTCCAGTTCTGCCAGCTTTAGATGCATTTTGATCTGTTTTGTTGGCCTGTAATCACAAAAATCAGTTGCAGTGTTGTGTGTTGACAGCAGCAGCCCAGCTCCACTGAGGTGCTTTCAGGACTGGGAATCAGGGTGCTCCTCCCAGAACCAAAGTAGGAATAACATGGATTTTTTGGAAGCTTTTTCTCCACAAAATGTCATAAACTGAAATGCTGCTGGCACATATCAATTTCTAATCCTGTCTCTGGATACAAACCACTCAAAATAGGTAGGAACTAAAACAACCTGCCTTCCATCCAGGGATATTCTAGGTAAAGCCAACAATCCATCATTTCATTTTAGCAGTGTTTACTTTACTAAAAACACTTCAAAGATCTGAGGGGTTTTTTTCCCCCCAGATGTTGTGCTGAATGCCATCTGCTTTATTCCTGAAGGAATGAAAGCCATCATACATTTTGCTTTGAGATAAAGTGAAGCAGAGTGGTCATTAGCCAAAAAATACCCAGAGAAATGAGGAGTCTCCTGAATACATAATTAGAGATCTAATGAAATGGACTTCTTTACTCAAAAAGTCAGGAGATTAGAAGTCAGAGGAAGAAAAGAAAAGGCCTCATCAGCTTTGAGGAAAGTACAAAACACAGAGAGGAGAAAATCATCCTCTAAATGTTCTAAAACGAGTGTAATTTAAATGTGTTTTTTATGATTGATGAAAAATCCCAGAGAACACTTCCCAGGCTGAAGTATCTCCTGTTTTACTTTGGTTCCATTTTAAAAACTATACTTATGGATCTATTTTCTTTCCTTCTGTTATCAGAGCTAATAAATACATTTCCAAAACTTTGACTGAAATTTTGCTCCCTGGAATTTTTGCTCCACTGCACAAATCAACATTTCAAGCTGCCCTCCTCTGTCAGAGACACCTACTAAAGACATTTTAGAAAACTACCAAGCAGACCTAACTTTTGGTATTTTCAACATCCAGAAGCAGCAAGAACCACTTGGAATAAGCACCAGCAAGTAGAGATCTCCTGTCATATCCACACACCAATCTGGAAAGAGAATTTAGCTCAGGATTCATTCAGCTCTGCAGTTTGTAGCTGCAGCCACAGACACAACCTCAGAGTGTGATTCCTCGCCTTACCACAGTCAAGATTCCAGACACTGGGAAGCCCCAGATGATGCCTTTGATCACCAAAGCTTTCAAAGATCCCCAAGAAAACAGAAGGTGATTTTGTGTTATTTCTGCCCAGTCAAGCACAGCAGTGACAAGGTGATATTCCATTTCAATCTCTTCCACAGTTTCACCCAGTAGAAGCTTGAGTCGCTTTTCTCCATGCTTTTTTTAGGGATTTCTGCAGCAGTTCTTCATTTGCAGAGTTATCTGCCCGCTGCACAACATCCTGCATGGCCATTAAGTAGCTATTAGGGTTGTGTACTTTACTTTGGCATTTATGTTGCACATAAAAAGATTAAAGGACCATCAACCACTCTCTTTTCATTTAATTATTTCTACTCCACTGACTGTAGTTCCAGTACGTTATGCAAAGTGATGGGATCCTACTACATTTAAAAACATCTTTATTCCTAGTGGACAAGACTATAAAAAATAACACACAACTGTTTATTTCAGACCACTACCACACAGATTTGCTCCGAGTGCTTCCCAGGACACAACAGTTTTCTCTGATTATCTCCTCCATGATTCATCACACGTGCACAATCTATACCTGGGGTAAAACCCACAGAAGTAATCCACTCACACCTTCACACACAGAAGCTGTTGGAAACAACTGCAGCAGCAAAGTTCATGAGAATTTTCACTTCTATGCCATCCCCATGCTATAAGACATTGATTCAACATTTATTCATTTCTCTCAGACATCCTTTGGCCTCATCTTCAGTGGCCTCCTCGGCAATATTTGTATTTTTGCCACAATTTCTCTCCACAGTTTACATCTGGCCAAACACGTGGCAGAATCACAAAATCACCAGGTTGGAAGAGACCTTCAAGATCACCAAGTCCAACCCATGCCCTAAAACCACCTCAACTAAACCATGGCACCGAGTGCCACATCCAGTCTCTTTTTAAACACATCCAAGGACGGTGACTCCACCACCTCCCCGGGCAAACAATTCCAGAACTTTACAACTTTTTCTGTAAAAAACTTTTTCCTAACATCCAACCTAAATTCCCCCTGGCACAGCTTGAGGCTGTGTCCTCCTGTTCTGTCAGTTGCTGCCTGGAGAAAGAGACCAAGCCCCACCTGACCACAACCACCTTTAAGGGAGTTGTAGAGAGTGACAAGGTCACCTCTGAGTCTCCTTTTCTCCAGGCTAAACAACCCCAGCTCCCTCAGACGTTCCTCACAGGGCTTGTGTTCCAAACCCTTCACCAGCCTTGTTGCCCTCCTTTGGAGGAATTCAAGGCCCTCAAAGTCCTTCCTGAGCTGAGGGGCCCAGAACTGGGCACAGCACTCGAGGTGTGGCCTCACCAGTGCCGAGTCCAGGGGAAAGCACAGGAGGACAAGCCACAGCCACTGGCAAAAATTCCTGAATGTTACCAAAAATCTCCCTTCAACCTTTTTCATACCTGAGCCCCCCAGGAGTCCACCAACACTGTCAGAGCAGCTTGAGCAGGTTATCAGAGCTTTTTGCCTCTAACACCCACATCTTCTGTGTTTCAGGAAAATAAGCAACTCCCTTGGCTGTATTTTTAAGTATCTCTGAGTGCACTCCTTTCACATAGAGGGGGAGTGATTGTAGGCTCCTTGAAAGGGGCTGGGAGTGAAGCAAACACACAGGGGATGAAGGCAAGAGGAGTTGAGTTATATTTAACAGGTTTAGAACTCACGCTGTTCTACACCAGTAAAGCTCTGGCTTCTTTTATTTTAAATGAATGTATTTTTGTGCTGTTCCTTTCCAAGCAGTTTGCACACTGCTGGGGTAACAAATCTATCGTGGAGGTAAGATAAAAACCAGCATCTGCTCCCTGCCATGGCAACCAAGAGGACTGAATCAAAGAGAGGTCCCTCACGCTGCTGACGACGAGGAAACCATTTGTGTGATGGATCCTACAGCAACATGGATACAAATCCATGGCAGACCACCTTTGCCACGGGGTGAAAGGGAGACAGGCAGCTGACACCATTCCCAAAGGGTTCAACTTCTTTGGGAAGAGTGCGAGAGGAGATTTTTAACAGCACAGGTCATTTATTGAGTGAGAGCGCTGATTCCTCTTCTAAGGATCAGCCTGGAAAAAATTCAAATTAAAACACTGGGTAATGTGTGAGTGACAGATCCTTCTTGTTGTGTGAGAAGCAAGGGAAAAAAAAGAAAAAATAAAACCCAAAACAAGCTCTAGACACACAGAAAAACATTTGGGAGAAGAAGTCTGCAAGAAGAACTTTTCCCAAATACATTTGGAGGGTTATTATCACGATTTTACAGAGCAGCTCCAGACAGGAAAAAGAAAGTGTCAATAGCCTGGAGGATTCTAAATAAAAGATGCAAACCATGCTGACTTTGGATGACATGGAAATGTTTAATAAACACTTGATTGCATTCAAATCCCACTCCCTGATACTCACACTGTTTCTTTGGCTTAAGAGGACTGCCACCTACTGAGTTACCTTCAGCTGGTGTTGGGAAAGAGATTAACATTACCTTCAAATCAAGAGAATTTGGACAGAAGTTTGCTTCTTTCTAGATAAAAACATAAAAAGGTGTCTCAACTTGTAAGGATTAGAGTGTTAGACATATTCTTTGCTGTAGAAGTTGTCTTGGTATTAACCTGGAAATCCTTGCTGGTAACTGCTGACTGGTTGCTTTCAGTCTTAAGTGCTTTGAAGATGTGATTTTATCTGGAACATTTCCTAGTGATTAACTATCATCTCTAAGGAGTGTGGGGGAAAAAAACCAAACAACAAATGACAGATTCCTAGATCTGCATTAATAGATCATCAAAAAAATTTCCACAGATATTACCTAGAGAAGTATTCCAAACTGTTTAGACACAATTATTAGAATTCAGGATAAACCTCACTGCTCAGAAAGCACCAAAAAATGCATAAAAATGCTTCCTTCCTCCCCGTCTCCTTCTGTCTTGGCATGTCTTTTCTCAAGTTTTTATATCCGGGCAGAAGTAAGAGTGAAGTGAAACGAGGCTGAGTACAAATGAGCCGTTAGAGAGGATTTTCCCCTAAATTCGGAACCCAAAGATGCCATCTAGCGACCACCTACTGAATGCAGGGACTGCTGCCGAAGATGCAGCTCGGAGCACATCCACTGCGAGGGGCATCTCCGCTTCCTCACTCTGTGTGAGAAGCAGAAGGGTTAAGTCCTCAGCCAGGGTGATTTCATTCAAGGACATCCCTTGGCACATCCGTCACTCCTTCCGTGCTCCAGCCGCTCCATCCGGAACGCGGCTTCTGTCTCAGGGAACATTTCTGGCAGCCTCATGTCCGTGTGCATCCACAAACAGCAGAACTCGGAGGCATTTGCTGTTCCTCACTCTTTCCTAGCCAGGAAAGGTCCTGTTTGCTCTTGCCACCCACACGGATTAATTTTGATTTAACTTGGAGAAAAGTGATTTTGGGGATGGCAGCCGACAGGAGCAGAGATGAGCACTGGCTCTGGCAGTGCTCAGAACACAGGCTGCGAGAGAAGGATGCTAACCCCAAACTTTGCTGAGCCAGGAATGTGGAACCAAGTCAAAGAAAAAACCTCACTACGGATGGCTTTTTGGAAAACTTGAGTCGAGCTTGAAAGCCAAGAGAAACTCCTTCAAAGCCTTCCCACCCTTGGTGATACTGTCTGTTAGGAAATGTAAGGAAAAGCTTTTGCACACGGGTGACCTTATCCTGAATTTAAACAAGGGCCACAGAAGAGCTGAACACACACACAGAGCATCCAGAAGTCAAATCAGGGAGTGAAATTCAAGTTTGGATTGTATCTGTTTAAAATTCTGCTACTGCAGGGCAAGGTAATTGATTTTCTGTAAGGAAAAAGGTGCAATCAGCACGTTCAGAATGTAGGAAGGCTTTTGAATATTGATATCCCAGATAAAGACACCAGAACAGTCAGATTTATTGAGCTCCTAAACAGATGCTTCAGATTTTAGGATACTAATGGAACGAATTGATTTGTGTAATACAATATATTAACTTCAAGAAGCCCTGACTTAAATATTGTCATTAAACCATTAAATAACTCATCAAATGCATGTAATAACAATTCAGAATACGTTCTTGCTTCCAAGATGATGAAAAAGATTGAGGTCATGTATTATGTACATTTGGAAGATGGTCTATAGGGTATCTTTTGCTTTTTTTACTTTGGAATAGCTCAGCAAGAAAATCAGGGGGAAAACCAACAGGAAAGAGAAAAATCAATACAAATCCTTGGTGTCTTCATATTCACATGAAAGCCTGATCATAGAAGCAAAATGAGTGTTGCAAAATCAGGTGAAACCTGATTTAGGGCATCAAAAATGAATGCTTGAAATGTATATGGCATGTACACATTTCACAGGAGGGGAAAAACACAATGTTATGTAGTGCAGGTTTCAGAAAAAAACATCTAAAATGTATCTTGGCAAGCTAAAGAATTTCCTCAAAAAAACCCCAAACAAACCAAACTACCTTAAAAACAGTATACATTTAAAATTAAAGCTTTAAAGGTACTTTTTATCAGCAATGATGCAATTCTGAAGTGTCCTAATGCTTTGTATCAGCCACACTTCAAGAAAAACACAGTTTAGCGCCACAAAAACAATGTTTCCAGGAAATCATTGGTCTCTTATGCTTATGAATAGCAATAATGTTAAATCAAACTCTTCATATGTGTTTGGGAGAACATTAAAGCCACTCTTTCGTGTTTTAGGGGGTGGGTGAAGTGGGTTTCTTATTTTCATGTTCCTTCAAGTGACATATTTGCAACCTTTACCTCAAAGCCTGACGGTCGCGGCGGCCCGGCCAGCTCCGGGGGCTGATGACATCCAGTGGGTGGCTTTCCCCGCCCGCGACAGCGACCCCGGGGGCGGCTCCATGGGCAGCACCCAAGTCTGAAGGAGCCGCCCCTTGGGCGTTACCGAAGGATCCAGCTCCTCCCCCGTTTCCAGAAGGTTCTGCGTTCTTAATGTTGTGATTGGTCAATTTACTCATGTTTATGTATTAGCCTAATTGACTATGCAATTAGTTTCTAGCAAGTTCTGCCACATTCTGTACCTGATTGGTCATTTCATATCTGTCCCGCCTCCTATTCCCTCCTATTGGTTACATGTCACCTCCCATCATTCCCTCATTGGTTGTTTCCCCGGATCCGCCCCTGAACTGTTCCCGTATAAAAATCGCTGTCCCCGCCCTTCCTTGCCTGTTTTGCTCTCTGATTTCCCCGCTAATAAAGCTGCTCCTGGCACCGCAAAGCGGTCCTTCTCTCATTCCTTTGGCTCTGCCTTTCGCATCTCACCATCGTCTGCAGCCTGCCCTCTGTGTGTTGAGGGCACACGGCTCCCATTGACTCGCACAGACATTAAGCCTGGCCAGGTCACTCGGCCGTAGGAAAATTGTCGCTTGCCAGGGCCACCGGGCGGCCAAGTGGACAACGCGACACTTGACTGTAAGAGACTACTCGGGCAAATTTAATTTAATCTTAAGGGTACGAAGTTAGAACGGATTAAAAAGAAACACAATCAGAATGGCAGGGATGGTGGCAATTCAAATTCACACCTGCAGTTTCAAACTGCTTTTCAAGCCACTCACAGCCTTTCAGTGACCCAATACTCTTCGGTTATCCCAGTCTGTGTCTCCCGAAGCTGAGCTGATGATCGGGCTGGGTGTGGCCGTGCCAGACTGGGAATTGAGTAATACTCAGGAATAATGACTTCAAGCTCATTGACTTCCATTCAAAACTCTCTGTTGTGGTTAGTATGGTTTCTGTGGGCTTTGAAATGGGAGTTGAAACTCAAACCATAAATCTGCCACTTAGTGACAGGCTGCATCTTCCAGAGCTTGCACCACAGAAGGATTTTTCAGAGTTAAGCTGTGAGTTCTGGTTCAAAACCCAAACCAGCCGCTGGTCTCCCAAATGCTTCCCAGAACAAGATTCCAGCAATCAGGGATAAGTGGGGTTTTGAGCTTCCCATTTCAGTGCCAGAGCAATCAGTCTGAGCTGTCCGAAACAGGAGGATTATTAAGGGAAAATCCTTGCCAGGGGTGAATCTTGTTAGAAAGCCCAGATCCCATTCCCTGTGTGTGTGTGCAGCACCTGTGATCCTGCTGGCAACCATTTCCCTTCTATTATACCAACGTCTTGGAATATTGGATGTTTTTTCAAGCTTGTCCCTCATAAATAACACGGCAACTTGGAATTTATTCCTGTTTATGGTTGTACTGAAAAACACTGGCAGAATCCCAAAATTATATGTGTTCAATGAGACATGAAACACTTCATCAGTATTGTTTCCATATAGCACACCCTAAGAAAGTGGATAGTGTTTTTAAAGGAAAATTCTTGATATCTTTTGATTCTGAGCAGATCTGGTGGTAGATTTTACATTCTGCCTTATTTGTTACTCATGATAATCAACTATTTATTGATTCTTTACTTTTAAAAGATGCAGTAATACATCTTAAATTGGATCAGAGCAGCCTTGCAAGAACTTCCTGAAGTGTTTGGCTGATTACCTTAAGTATTTCCACTTAACTTTTAAATGTGATGACTAGCAGCATCCCCCAAAGGAAGGTCAGGACTCCCAAGAAATTCTAAAGATTTACTTTTGGATGAGAATATTTATAATGAATTTCAGACTTCCAGGTCTATCAACAGGGTGAAACCTCGCTCAATCTCCAAATCCAGGGGCTATGGTGTAGCTCATTACAGTTCAACTTCAGTATTTTATATTTTCAGAGCTGAACGCTAAAACATGTATCAAAATTAATACTTAAAAACATCTTGGTAGAGGTGAAGCTTCTAATTAAATAATCAGTCTCACCTGCATTTATTAGACAGCTAATAAGACATATGCTAATAAACTCAGCAGCTGTTTAATGAGGAAAAGTTCAGTAATATTTAACAGTTCTCTTCCCAGACACAGCAGGATGGAACAGAAGTTTGGGGTCAAGGTTAGTTAGACTTTAGACACAGCAGCCACTATTATAGGAACAATTTATAGGGAGTTTTACACACAAAATACTCTAAGAAATAGATATTTGTGTTTTCCAGGTTAGTGGCAAAGCACAGTTAAAAACACCACACGAAGAGAAGCTGGAGGCAGTGGCACACCAGAATTCACGGCTCTCCCAGCACCTGCAGCCATTCTGCTCCCCAGGTGTGTGCTCTTCCCTGCTTATCGCTCACTCAAACACTTCCCACCCAGGGGCACCGAGCCCTGGTGGCGAGGTCTGGGGCTGTGTCTGTGTGTGCCGGGAGGCGTCTGTCCCTCCCAGCACTCCTGCAATCTGTTTGGGGGGAGCGGGGACCTGAGGACATCCACTCCTAAGAATAGCACAGGGAGGAAAGCAGCAGCAGGAGTGGCATCATCCCACTGCTGGGCTGCTCAGGAAACACAGAAAGTGGGGGTTACCCAGAGGGGCAGTGATGCATCAACCCTCTGACAATCATTTCCACCTCCCTGTTTTTCTACAGACTCTGCCCTTGCCCCCAGTGAACAAGACATTTTAGAGAAAAATATTAATTGTCCATTTTCATCTGTCCACCCGGTGCCCAGAACACAGGTAATACCTCACCAGGTCACCCTGAAAATGGTAATTCATTTATAATCACAGCATTAAGACAAATGAGGAAGAGTAATAGAAGGACTTCAAGTCCATTTGAAAACAAACTACACCCTTAAGACTTGTTTTCTAAAAATGGAACAAGAATCTTTAATTTGCCTTACTCTGGGGCAAGCACTTAGCAAAAACCTATAGCATTAGAAACATCCTGTGGTTCTTGAAATAAACCAATGCTGCCATCATTTCTTCTGACAGTCTTTTGTTTGCTGCATGTAACTGTGTCTTGTCTTTGGATGACGAAATCTTAGCATGAATTAGGGATTTGGGGAAAGTGTCTTGGATTTTCCTATCTGTATTTGCATTTTCTCTCCAACAGTGGCCTAGGCCTTCAAAGTCTGCTATGAGATCAACCCAAAGGATAGGTTTGATCCTGGCAAAATGAAAGAAAAAGTATAATCTACAGGGATTTACAGTCAGGAATGTAACTATTTTCCTTTTTTTTAAAGTCTTGACTAATAAATGTTAATACAACACTAAAAAAATAGCTTTATAACTTACCTGACAGACAAATTATTAGATAAAGATATATTTCATTTCCTTAAATTACTAATATGTTGTACAGGGTACCCAATATAATTACTTTTATTACTTCCAGGAGGGCAGCCAAAATACAGAAGTATTTTCAACATCTCTCTAGACAGCACTCAAGTAATTCTTGATGTGTGCAAAACATAACTGCAAGCAGGAAGTGAAGACTCGGTGATTGTTGTATAATTAGAGTTGAACATTTTGCTACAAAAAAAAAAAAGGACCCAAACCAATGCATTGAAGTGCTTTTTACTTGTAAATCCTCCACAAAATCAGCTTGGCTTTCACAGTCATGTTGTCTGTTTGTGAATTTTGGACTGAATTTTGGAGGGTTGAGGACATCTTCCATTTCAGCTCAGAAAGCAGAGCTGAAGCTTCAAACTCAGCTATGAACACAAACACACTTCTGTGTGTTAAAAACCATTTAAAACTGAATCCATTTTGTGAGTTCACAACTGGGAACATTCACTCAGGTCTGTCTGCTTTACCTGAACACCAATAATCTATTTCTGACCCCTGAGTGCCCCTTTAGTGCTGATCTATAACAGAATGAGCTGAGCTCTCCAGCGAGGGAGGGAAGCAGAAAGCAGTTCCATGGCTTCAGAACAGAATATGGATTGTCTGACAGCTGCTCTATTTAGGCATCACTTTCCTGCTCACCTCCAGCATCGCCATCACTTTAAGCAGCTGCTCCATCATCTTCCTTAAATTAAGAAGAATTTGATCTCAGCTAACTGGGGAGTGTTTCAAAGAGATTTCAGCCTCTGTTGTCAAACCTTTTATCTGAGCCATTAAAAATCAGTAGGGAAAAAAAGCCCCAATGTGTCATTTAGTACAGGAGGAAAAGATGTCTTATCAACACTTTTGGAATATGCACAGATCTAAGTCTTGCCTTGCTTTTTTTTTTTTTTTTTTCCAAAGTTACTTTTAAAAGCGTTAGGTCATGCTAAATGAAATGAGTTAGATGAATTATGGCATTTTATTTAATCCTGCTAGATACCCAGAATGATTTCAACAGAAGTTGTGTTCTGACATAAATAATATTTACACAGGTGCATCAGAGAATCCTGGCTAAACAGAATTTCAGGGGAAAAAAATGGATGATAAATCAAAGTAAAAGCTATTGCTACTGTCATTTAAGATCTGTAGAGAAAGCAAAAAATCAACTATAGTTGATCATAGGTTCATAAGATATTAAGAAGTATCTCTAAATAAAAGAAACCAAACCAAAACAATTAGTATAGAGATGTTAGCAATAAAAGATACATTCTTCATGAAATTTGAAATGCTCCAGAGTTGCAGGAGGTGAAAGCTACTGATTTTTGTCTACTAACAGTGGTTAAGATCTGTCAAAAATTTGTTGAAATTCGAGTAGCTTGAAACAGATTTTTATGGGTTGAAAAACCCATGTTCTATGTGTAGTTTCCACAAGGACAACTGGGAATCAAAAAAGTTAGGTATTACTCCTAGGTTTTCAGCACACTGCAGAACAGGGCTGCTCAAATTCTGCCACAAGCTGAAGCATTCTCTCTTAAACCCATAACTGGGCCTAAATTCCCCAGGAGGCTCTATCACTTCATAAATCATTCACTTCATAACTTTCACTTTTCGGTGCTTCTGCAGTAATTTGTAACATTAGACATCTCTGATGTCTCTATCTGCTCTCAGACTTGAAAATATTCCACGGGCTGCGATTTGGAATGGAAAATGGGAATGCATCACTGGAAGTAAAAGGAATAAACCATCATGGTAACTCCTTTCTTGAGACACCCCTCAGAGTTTGCACTGCTTTGATTCTCTGTGGTGTGACAGACAATTTTTTAAAGGGGAAAAAAATATGCAGAAAGAATCAGAAGAGGAAAAACTCCACACCTGCATGTCCGATTTCACACAGCAGCAATCCCAGATGCGCTGGAAATGTTGAGTTTCCTACCACGTAACTCTCATTTTATATTGCTCTGCAATTTATTTTTAGCCCATTTCAATGCTTTGGAGAGTTGTGCTGCTCCTTTGCAGCTGATTAGAGTTATTCCTAAGTGGCTCTTAGCAGGCATGGAAATGGGAGTGAAAGGGATGAAGTACATGTCAGCTGAGCAGCCCAGACAGTAAAATATTATGAATTAAAAATTACTTATTCAGAGATAAGCATGCAGACAGGCTTATGTTCCCTACAAGCTCTAGACACAGGCTTGCCTTTTTTGTTGTTGTTAATTTGAATAATTTTTTGATGTTTTGCCTTTATGCTGTCCTCAAAACCTGGACAAATGATGAAATTATTCTCATGGAGTCCTTTATTTTACTCTTCCTTCAAACCAGTATCATCATTTGAGATAGGGGTTGGTAGCCTCAGTCTTCCCGAGGATTACTAACAAATACTCCTGTTAGAGCAAGAAATCTCTCTTGCATCTTGCTCAGAAGATGAAGACTGAAAGAAGGGAAGGCCTTTCAAGGCACCTTTGGCCAGAGAGGACACGCTGCAGGTTGTGTGGGAAGCAGATGACTCCTCCCACAGCCAGCCTGCAGATAAGAGCAGCTCTCCAGTCACCTCTGCCTCCCAGTTCCCATTACTATTGAGTGATGATTCATTCCAGAGCCTTTTCCCAAACTGCTGTTTGTCATTACTGGGAACACAAATGCCTCGCTCAGCAAAGCTGAAGTGCAGAAACTTGCTGAGGTTCATTCTTTGGATTTCCATCACTTGAGACAAAAAAGTGAGGTTGATTTACATCCTCAGCTACAGAGAGTTGTCAGAATTAGTTGATTATTACTGCACCGAGCTCCTGTGTCAGCTGGGCTTTGTGGGCTGGCTTGCCAGCACCTCACATCTAGTTCTTTGCATTGATTATTTATTTTTTGGTTCCAGGATAGTTTTCCCACTGATTGATGGAAGAGAATGCAGTTTAAGCAAGAGTATGGTACATGGCATATTCCTGATCTTTCTAAAGCATAAATCAGACACAGAATATCTTTGTGGATGATCACTGTGTTGAGTTTTGTCATCCATTCCCATTTTTCTAATGACAGATTTGTCCATGGGCAGCATTATGCAGCAGAAAATCACTGCTCAGAAGATGCAACTGTTCAGAGTCCCGTGAGCCAGGTGGTTGGTGGTGCAGAACGCAGAAGCAAGGCAGGAAGGAGTTTTCAGAGGTCAGAGCTTTGGACAACATCCCTCAAGGCAGGGGGACTGACAGAACAGTGTCTGACCTGTCAGTGTGGGCTCTGGGTACCAGGGTTTTGATGGGATCCCACGTTCAGGACCCTGACTGGGATTACAAAGATGTAATATTGTGAAGGTATAATACCATCTCTCGAGTTTTCAACCCATTTGAAACGGCTGCCTTTGTATCTGCACCATGGCACACTTGTTCAGCTACATGTGAGGCAACCTTGCCCCTTTAATTGGATTTTAATTTGGGTTTATATTCTCTTGGCCGTATTGAGTCTGGCCTGCACTGCTGAGTCACAACACATTTCCAAGCCCTCAGAACTTCTTGGGTCCTTACACTTACTGCCACAACAATGTTTGTGATTAACTTTCCCAGCAAAAATATCTTTCCCTCACATACATAAATTTCTTTTATACTTTCTCCATTTAGTCCTTCCAGCTGCAGCAATGTTTTGTCCTTAACTGCTGCTGCTCACGCCAGACAGTTTAAGTTGCACAATAATTCTGTCCCAGGCACACAGGTACCTTCTACTCAAGGTGAAATCGTGTGGAAGGAGAATTTATCAATATTTATTATCAAAATTTATTATCAAAACCCTTGAAGTGCTCATTTGCTGAGATAGAATCTCTTCAGTCTTGTTGAAACCCTCCTCCTTCCAGTGGTTTCCAAAGTTATTTCTGCATAGAATTTTTCAGAGTCCTAATAATCACTACAATATTTCCACCTATTCTTCAGTTGCCTTTCTAGTTAAAAATCAGCCAGAATTGATCATAACGAATCAGGAATAATTTGTTAAAAACGATTTTGCTAATCTGGGTCATCATTTATAAAAGGTGGGTCATTAAGGCTGGGTGAAAAGGTTTTTTGTTTTCTGTTTTTTCCCCTCCACTGCTGTGTTTAACACGGAATCACAGAATCAATTATGTGGGATTAGGCACCGGTTTTACATATGGATATCTATTATGTCCAGACAGCAAATTTGGGAAACCAAGACTCCTGTCCTTCTGCAAGGCGAGTACAGGTGTCAGCTCCTCAAGCCACAGTAAAGCACCTTTTCTTCTTGCAGGAGGGCAAATCCATTTTCTAGCAGCCTGGCTGGCTCAATTGCCTGGGAAGGTGTTGTGCTAATTATAAAAAGGGGTGGTGGAAATGAGGAACAAATCTGGTTTTACTGAATGCACAGGGCGTTAAAAACTAGGAATGTGGCAAACAGAAAATTCTGTGCTTCAGGAGCAGCAAAAGGATGTGTTTTATTAACACAGCTCGGGCTTGTTTGGTAACTTCTGGGATCGAGAGGGAACGTGGGGTAAGGATTGCTGCAGTTCCTGCTTGTAACACCTGTGCATGGTTACACAGGTCAAAAAGAAATTGCAAGGGAACTCTGCTATTCCTGGAGAATCTGTCACTCCATTTTCAAGCTGCTGGAACCTCAGGAATAAGGGACAGCAAACAACAGCACGGGCTCTGTGCTCGGGAAAGGACTGGACGCGGCACCCGGTCTGGCTGACAGGGGGGTGATCAATCAAAGGCTGGACTGGGTGATCCCTGAGCTCTTTCCCGAGCCGAATATTCCGTGCCTCGGTGCCGTTCGGGAGGGGAAATGCCGGTTCGGAGGGCTGGCAGAGTCTGCAGTGGCACCAGAGGCCAGCACGGGCACAGCTCCGTGGGCAGCGTGGGGCCGGGGATGCGCCCTGCCAGCGCTGCCCGCCGTGCGTGCCCCAGCCCCGGCACCGGCACCGGCGCAGCCCGGGCTGCACCAAGCGGAGCCTTTCCGGGAGAAAAAGAGCTCCTGCCAACCGCTAATGGTCACTGCAGCCACAAGGCAGCAGCAGATCCGGGCTGCAAAAACTCCCAGCGCTCCTACAGCTACTAGTAAGGTGGATGGCAAGGCCACGGGAGAGAAAAAGGCACGAAGGAGGCTATGGAATGAAAACTCATCCTACGACAATGTTAAAAATGAGGCTGGAACTCAAGGAAAGGTGCACTGAGGAAGCCAAGAGTTGAAAGACAGCAAGAATCTCTCAGACATGCGAAGTCTGCCTTCATTTCAGTATCATTTGGAAAATCTAGGAGTTCTCCAAGCACATTAGGGAGGGGGGAATAATAAATTATAAAGTTGGAGTGTAGTTAAAGATAACTTCCAGCCTGAAAATGAACACTTGACCTCAGTTTTGGGCAATCAGATAGCTCTGAATTCAGAAGGATGTGGAGCATAAAATTACAAGTGTAATAGAAAGCATTTTTGTAGTAAGTCCCTCAAGTTCAAGTAATACCTTATGATGGAAGAAAAGCAAACGGAAACATCTCAACTTAAACAGGTGAAACGGTTTTTTTTCAACTCACACAGAATATTTTAGAAAAAAAATCTATTTTAACATATTTTGGACTGCAAAGACATTTCAGAATGGAATTACTGAATAACAGAAGAAAAAAGTCAATGCAGAAAGAGTAAATATGTGACATTTGTATTCTGTGTTTGAGCAGGGAAAAGGCAAGATGACATGCCAGCCTCATCTGAAGGAATACTTCCACTCTCAGAATAATTCTGGACAATGTTAAAAACTACAAAGCTACAAAGGTTACACTTTTAAAACGAGGTAGCACAAAAGTTTTGTTTGCAAGATTTTTTTTTAAAAGCAGACAAAAGAGTTTAGCAAGCCACAATAATGATTTTCTTTGTTGTTGTTTTTTTTCCATTGGATCTCAAAATGTCAAGGGAACTTCTTTAGACTGGAAAGCAGCAGGTCCTGTGCCAGTGCTATTAAAGCACAAATGAGACAGCCTGGACAATTAAGAGCCCATAGGCCTGGCATCAACCCTAGCAAAATAATGGAGCAATTCCTACAGGTCTCAGTTAATGAAGGATTAAAGAAGGGATGTAGAATGAATGCCAGTCAATATGAATTTTTTTTGGAAAAGAGAACCTGCCAAGCTGGCATGGCACCTTTGAAGAGAGCACAGGAACCAGGTGCTGTTCCGTCCTGCCCACTTCCAGAGAACAGTTGGGATGGCAATAAAATTCCCTAAAAATTGCACTTTCCTTGGAAGGGAGATCATACATCAGCATGCCATGAAACACCTGCCCAGCAGTTTTACTGGGCCTGGAGTGTTTAATTGGGGTTTGTTTTTTCCAAGAACTGTTCCTTTACCCTTCACTCACGGCGTGCAAATGACAAGCCTCTATTAAACACAATTGTTCAAACTTAATGGCAAAGGGAAGCTGCTGGAAGAAATGTTCCTAAATCTCATTGAGGGGAAAGAACTGTTGCTGTGGTGCTGGTGTGGAAAAGGCTGAGTCTGAGCTTCATTTCCTCCACATTGAAATGATCTACTTTCTAAATCATTATCATAAGAAGTTCTGCTGCTTTGCAAAGACCACGATGCAAATTCTTGCAAGTGGCACAAGTTTGTGATGTTTCTCAGCTGATGTTCTTTCAGCAATCCCAGCAGACCTAATTTAATTTCTAATCATTTCACCATGCCTAACACATTTTTCTAAATTACTTCTGCATTTGTACTCAGAGGGAATACTGGCTGATTTTTGCTTATAAAGCTTTCCCCTTTCATTCTCATTGTTTCCTATGCAGAGGGAATGCACAGAGCAATTCTGTGATCAGCTGCTTTCACTCCATGCCGTATTTCAATAATAATATGGCACGTACCGTGCATTCCATATATTTCATTTCCCTCCCAGCTCCAGCCTCTACCACATTTCACACAGAACCACTGAACCTCACTCTGGGCACGGGACATTTTTTGAGACAGCCCAGCAAAACCTGGGAGTGCACAAGTTCACTGCCAGAGAAAATGCGTCCCTTTTGTTCCTATTTAATTACATTTTCATCCTTTTTAGAGTAGAAGAATGGCATATTTAAAGCCTTAAGCTATGTTAACATTATTATTCCCACTGTACCATGAGCAAACAGGAAAACAATGGGAAAGCAGCAATAGCTATAAATTACAGTAAATGTTCTGGTGCTTTGCCAGACACATGGCAGAAGTTTTCATAATTTCATGTCAGCAAATTTGTAACATGCTTCTGTGTATATTCTTTTATTGCTTCCAGCTTTGGTAATGCTTTTGTTAGTCTTGTGACAATTCTTTTCTGAATTTTTGTGTTCCTTTGAATGATCAAGGAAATCCCTGCTCAAAAAACAATCATCATCTATGAAGGCAATCCTGTCACATACTGAATCCACCTCCTGAAGTAATTCTCAAGGAGGTCTTTAAGGGTTTGTGACAAACAGGTTTGGTTACTCTCACTTCAAAATCACTAAAAAACTTCTTTCTAATTTTAGAACTTCACGTAATGCCCTCCTCAGAATTTTCTTCAGATTTGGAGACAGCTCAAATTTAATGCAGAGGTGCCATTCCCACACTGGGCAATTCCAGCCTCAATCTTCCTCTTGTTTTAAGACACCTCCATCTCTAAATTCTGACTTGTTCTTGAGCCCTTTGAAGAGCTACATAACTTCTCCCTCTATTCTCAGAGCCTGGATCCATTCTCCCCAAATATTAGATCTGGTTTTGCCTCCTCCTCTTTTCCCCTCTCAAAAGGGAAATAGAAAAGGAAGCACAACTTCTCCACACAGGAAGAAAAAGAAAAGTACACCTTGCCCTGTATAATGACATGCATAAAAGAAAAGCATCTGTAAATGAATGATACAATGCATAAATTTTAGTGTATCATCTGTGCAATGCCAGAAGTTCTTAATCAATACAACAGAGATCTGAAAACACATCAATAGCTGATTTAAAACTGCATACACTCCTGGAGAACATTAATTATATTCTCAGAGCTCATTTATAATGAGCTTTTAATTAGAGAGGATGTCCTCACATCTTAAAAGCAGAGAAATGATGAGACGGTAGGTAATGCTTAAAATAGCCTGCTTTAATGTAGATTTCTTTTCCTTTTATTACACCAGGACTGTAAAGGCTCCTTGCTTAAAGTCACTTGTGGCAACACACGTGTCTGATAAAGGAGGATTCCATTTCTTTTGTCATCAGTAAGGGGGGATATGGGACATCCCACTAAAGGATGTTTCCTCTAACATTCAGGAAAAGCCCAACGGGGCTGTGAACAAGAGCTAAATGCATTGTATGACTCCCTCACAATGGGAGGTGACTGGCCAGTTTTTCTTCCCTTATTTAATTGTCTCATTGGACATTCTCCCACACTTTTAAGAAAATAAAGCACAACATAATCCTATACAAGATGTCTGCACGCAGCTCTGTGTAAAAGCTTTGGTACTTCCCAGCATAGCTCCTCCTGAAAAACTCTGTTTGCTTGCACAGTCAAACCCAATCAATAAACCCACCTGTGTTTTTTAATTCAGCAGCTCAGCTTTATCAAATTCTGCCATTTCTAGCAGTGCACAAAGGCCCTGATGTCTCTGTTGGGACACACAGGTAGCATTTGCCACGTTAGGGTTCAAGAGGAGCTTGGTGTGATTACCTGGTTTGCTTTCATTTGGTTTGCACTGAACTTCTTCCACGCACTCAGCAGGAAACCAGCCAATGTGTCCCCGGGTGCTGCCTTCCCAGAAGCCGCCTTCTCCGATGCTCAGCACTAAACAGGGCACACACAGGCAGCGTTACCCTTTGCCTTCCCACAGAAACACAGAATCATTGCATTACATTCAGCAATAATTGAAAAAAACAAACATTGTGCAGTTGCTCGAATGCTGGTACCCCCAAAATGGGCACAGAGCAATCTTTAAGCAGGACCCTCCCTGCTCAGTCTTTGTAACTTTTCCCCAATTTTTTTTTACCACAGGTTTCCTTTGCCCTCACACACTTGTTGCCATTTTCAGTGTTCTCACTGCTGGTTTAATCAAGGATAAATACATGGTAATACCACAACCCAAAAGCCCACTGTCTTGTCTGCTCAAACGAAGTGCTGAACCCATTGTAAAACTGCACCCACACTGAAATGGATTTTAATAATACATATTTTGCTATCTCCTGCTTTCCCTGCCTCCTAGGGAAACATGTTATTTGACTTAGTGGGTAGCTCCAGGGATTTGCAATGCAGGTTGAGTAATGTGATTTAAGGGTTTGAATACACAGCAAGCACTTGAACCTCCCATAGGTGAGATACACAATGGAGACGCCTTTTGAAACATTTCAATGATTTTTTTTCTCAATAGAAGAAAATGGCAATATGGAGGAGAGTGATTTGCCAATAAGGGAAAAGGCTTTTATCTGGCAGTTCTAATTAGCTTGATATTAATTCTAGGACTCGGCAAGGATTGTGACAAAAGCCTGCAGAGCAACAACTTTATTAGTAAGCAACTGGAGGTGAATTATGGTGATGGAAGGATCCTAAACACTTGCTCTGGTGTTTAAATTAGTATTATAGAAGGTCCTACAAACCACTGTATGTTTACTGTATCTTAGAAGACTACAAACATACTGTTAGAAAGATACTGTGCATTAATAATGATACAAAGGTGATATTATCAACAAAACCTGATTGGCAATGTGGCTCAGACACATAGCACAGGTGCTCAGAGCACACCTGTACCAAGCACACTGCTGGGGGGGAGGCCTGAGCTTCCCAAACCAGCCCAGCTCCGTCCGCTGAGTGCCAGCTCAGTCCCATCTGCCCCTGCTGAAAATCAAGGCTAATTAGTCCAAATCCATGTCTCTGCTAAGGGATTCCAAGGCCTGGGATACTGTCTCTGCAGGGTATTTCAGTGCAGGAGAGACATTACCGTGCTCAGAGCTGCTCAGAGCTGCTTTGATGGTCTCCAACACCAGCAATTTTGGTGCTGTTAAAACCTTGCCAGGCTTTAAAACCTTGGTCCCTGCCTGGCTGCAAGTGAACTCGGGATCAGTGGAGCTGCTGTGACTCAGGGCCACTGAAGCTGAACTTGATTTGCACTATCACAGAGCAAGATGAAAATCAAATCGTTCACAACCCAAACAAAAAGTAAAAAAAGATTAAAATCTTGGTAATATGAAAGAAGTCTGGTTTGAGACACCAGGATCTGCAAAACTGCATTTGAAAGGAAATGTTTACCAGGTTTTTTATGAACGCAACCCTAAGCTATTTGTGGTATCACTTACAGAGCGTGGCCATCTTTAACAGAGACATTTGACAGCCAAATGTTTATAAATATGTCAGTTTTAAGCCTTTTAAAGTAGTATATTCCAAGAGACAGACTCCATGCACTGCACATTTACACACCACTGCCAGTAAGAAGTACATATTGAGTCCCAGGGAACATCCATTAAGGAAAAATCCTACACCTGGATGGGTCCCAAATGCACAATTTATCAAGCACCTTTCTGACACATATGAGGAAACCTATAACCTGTAACTCCTATAAACTCAGGGAGTTATGGGAGACTGAGGGAGGGCAGTGACCTTGGGTGACACCAACAGCTCTGCAGTGAAAATGGAGCTGAATAAAATAATGTTAGCTTGTCTTTTCTTTAAAATATAAACATGGAGCATAATTAATGGAAAAATATGTTGTTATGTAACAGGTGGTGTTGCAAATGTTTAAAGCCTGTGTACATTAACTAACACACACCGTCCATCTGATAATTCAGTGTTACATAAAACATTCCCTGATCATCCATCCCATATTAAACGGGGAATTCAGCAGCTTCCAACACATTTTTAACAATGTAACCTCTGCTCATGTGAGAATGTATTTCTTAGATATGAGATAAGGAACTGGGGCAACTTAATAATCTGTATATATATATTACAATTATTGTAGAATCCTGCTGTACATTGGTTTAACTCCAGTCATAAAAGAGAGTGTAGGACTCCAGCCAAAAGAAATTTCCAAATGTGAGACAGTGAAAGATTCCTATTGCCAGTAATTAGCTGCTTTTTTTTTTTTTAATTTGAGAGGAGTTTTCAGTACTGAATCTCAGTCCTGATTTCACTCCACAAACTGGCAAGATGCTCAGAACAACAACTACTTAGAGACTGAGACAGACTTCCCTAATTTGGTGTTTTATTAATCTGTCAGATGCGCTGTTTTGACGCTCCCAATTGCACGGATATTTCCAGCTCTAGAAAGAGAGAGGCACTGCAAGGAGGAAGTTGGGTATTTCAAAGCCATGGAGTGATTTCATGTGTTTGTGGCAGTAGCAGCTGATGCAAATCAACACTTTTGGGAAAAGAAATTTGCCTTGGAAGTCTGTCTGTGAGCGCAGGGCGAAAAGGGAGTCCTGCAGAGCAGAACCAGACCCACTGTAGCCCATTGTTCCATGAATTACTGAGTATCAGCCATCTCTAACAGCCAGAGCAAAGGAAAAACACGTGTAGTCCTGCCTGAAGACACAACATCCATGGAAAAGAGGTGGAGGGGTGAAATGAGTGCTGCTGGAATGCAGGCAGCCTTCAGCATTCTGGGAAAAGCATCATGCTGGGGGCCAGGAAAAGAAGGGAAAGCCTGCTGGAGCTGCAAGAGGCACAAAGGTGGCACAAGAGGCAAGTGAGGGCCAGCCCTGGGTTCAGCTGATGTGCAGAGACAGACAAATCATTGGGGAGATGGGGGACAAGCTCATATTCCAACACAGAAGTTGAGATCCAGATGGTTCTGCATCCCCTAAAACCTTGACATGATCTCCATCCACCTCCACTAATGGTGCCATTAATAGGAAATCCTGCAGCAAGAGCCAAGGCCACAATAATCTACAGATCTATAAAAACTGCAACACTTCACTCACCCCAGTGTGGGGAACTTGAAGGATAAATAGAAAAATGTCATTTATCAACTGTACCCACGAATACTTTTTTTAGAATGAGGCCTTAATTTCTATCTTTCCTCTCCCAAAAGTGTTCAAGAGACTCATTGTAACAGAGAATTTGTTACCAGCAAGAGATTTTCTAATCAACCTTTTCCCTGCTGAAGGATAAAACAATGGGAAATCAAAGGATAACTTTCCCCAAATTAATAATAAGGCTTTCTAATTTCCAGTGGTTTTCCCTTTTCTTTTGGTAAAAACAAAAGGTATGGTTGCTATGGCAAGAGCAGGTCAGAGGCTCTTCACACACAGCCTGAATTACAAAAGGAAGCTGATGCTGTAAGAGGGAAATAAAGGTTCTCGTAACATCAGGAATCCTGGGACACCTTTTCACAACAGAAGTGTGGTTTGAAAGAAGAGCTGTGTCCAATTATAAGAACAAAACTGCAAAGCAAAACTGGATGAGCACCAAGCAACAGGATAACAGGAAAACCTGGATAGGCAGGTGCTAAACAGGAGCTTGTATTTTAATGCCTTTAAAGTATTATACTTAAAATCAGCCAGATTCTGCCAGAAAATTATATATATCAAATATTTTACAGTATTATATATTATAAAATTATAGAATAGAGCATAGAATGCTTTGTCTCCTGCAAATTTTGGTCTATTGGCAATGTGTATATTGTCACTGATATTAATATAACATACTAATCTCAAACAGATTAATTACTCAAGATACCACGAAAATCATTTTAATCAAAAGAAGGTAGAATGTGTACCCTTCCACATTACAGCTCCCTCCATGCCCTAACAAGAAATGAAAGTGGTTTTTCCCAACAAATTATGGTGATTACTATTTCTAAATTCCTTGTGATATTGAAATGCCCAGGAGTGAATTATTCCAGGCAGCCTTATTTGCAAAGAAGTCAAGGAAATTTAAAGCCAAATTCAGGCCAGTGTCTTTACATCTGTTACAGGATGTACCTAAAATGCCTTTGTAATATCTAAATCAATGTTTAGTGCTTGGATAAACTGCATTCTTCTTTATTGGGAAAATAAATAATCATATGGCTTGGGAACGAGAGACCATGTTCTGGGGGAAAAAAAAAGAACATTTCTGCAATCAGCAGAAAAAAAGGAAAATCGACAGAATGACAGTAAAGTATAAAGTTGGAAATCCATTGAAAAAAAAATCTAACAGCTGAACCAGCCTGTGCTGATGTAAAACCTCTGGGTTTGTGTCTGAGGTAAAATTTTCTAGATTTCTAGAGTTTCTTCTTTGAAATACAGTAGATTTTTAATTTCTAATTGGTAGAAACCTAACTTCTTTCTCTCCGAAATAATTACCATTATAATTAAGGCTTTCCTGTTGCTGAAATGTTTGTTGTCTGATGGAAATTTTCAGAATTATTTGTCTTTGGCAGGAGAGCTTCCAAATGTAGAAACACTTACTGGGGGCTGTGGTGTCTCATCCCTGGATGTGTTCAAAGCCAGGGACTGGGACTGGATGATCCTTAAGGTCCATCCCAACCCTAAAACCATCTATGATTCCACGATTCTTTGACGAAAACAAACTTTACAGACAACATAAATGAAGGTCAGCATGAGTTACAAGTTAATCTTGCTCTCTGTTGGAGAGAGAGATTTTTCTGACTCCTTTTCCTCCTCCGCCCCTCCCGGCTCCTGACAGCAATCCCTCCCTCCCTGTGAGGAATGCTGAGCAGGATCTGGCTGTTCTGCCTTATGGGCAGGCTGCTTCTGCCTCCCAAAGACGTCATTGAGAGAGCCTGACAGAACCTGAGGTCAGTGCAGCAGGAGTGGGGAGCAAATCCGTGCCCCTCGCCCTGCTGCCAGGCACAGGGAGGGTTCCAGCTGCCACCCAGGAAATGTTCCTGTGCCCTCCAGCAACAGCCTGGAAGGGAAGCCTCGTGTATCTGTAGTTAGCGGTTCTGGCTGATTGACCTGAGCAGTCACACTGCACTGGGGCCCTGCAGACATTTCTCATGGTGGAGAAGGAAACCCAGCAGCTCTTGCCCAGCTTGGGCTATGGGAGCTCACCCAATCAGGGAGATAATGCAGAGATCCTGACTTAAAAACACTTCCTCACCTTTTCTCACCTCAGCTTTCTCAGGAAAGAGACAGTGCAAACAAGCACCTCAGGAAAAGAACCTCGGGGTGAGAACATGACTGGGGCTACTAACAGAGCAACCACTCTCTACGTCAAACCTACAAATACAATAAGCTGCACGTAATCCTCTAAATCTGAGCAAATATGGCTCAGTTGAAATAGAACTGAGTGAGCTGTGCTGTTCAACATTTGGCCCTCTGTGGGAGCTTTTTCCCCTTTTCTGTCTTTGCCATAAAGTTTCTATGAAGATCACCTTTTCCCTGTTGTTTAGGTGTCTATGAAATAGTTTTGAGAAGCGAGGGAGACAGGCAGACAGTGTGAGAAATAAATCTGCACTGATCTGAGTTTTGGTCAGAAATCAAACATTGCAAAAATCCACCCGCTGATCCCCAGCTCAGCTGAGGAAGGTGCAGACAGAGTCAAGTTTGCTCTTCTCCACAGTGATGCCCAAACTTGAAATCGGGGGAATCCAGAGAGAATTAATGGAGAAGAGGTCCCAAGCCAACCTAGATGCAGAGCCTGTAGTGCTGTGTTGCACCACACTGGTGCACTCACAGCTCCTCTCCCACTCCTGGTGCTCCCTGTCCCCTGAATATTCCAGGCCAGTTGCTGACTGCTCAAGAAAGGATGTGTTAAAGTAGCCAAGCACGATGGCAGAGGGGATTTGTGGATGCTTTTATGTCCTGCTCCCTTCTCACAGGCTCTGACAGCAGAGGGAACTCTCCTGCTGGAGAGGGAGCAAGGCTGGGTCTTTGTTAGAACATTTTGATAGCACCACTGTGTCCTGCTCTTCAGGCACAAGGAACTTGAAGGAATGAGTTGGGATAGGACCTGTGATGAGCCATAACTTACCATGTGAAGAATTGAAATCAAACCCATCAAGTCAGGAGACAGAAAGGAGGAAAACAGACCAGGGAACTTGGGTAAGATTAATATTCCATTTCGCATTCATTTCATCCTTCATGTGAGAGAGCAGCTGAACAGTACCTTGCAAACTTCTTAGGTTAAATTCTGCTTCCCCACTTACCCACACAAGGTACAAAATGCTCTTGAAGAAACAAAACAGCCTTCTTGAGGCTCTTCCCTTCCCAGTGTTTTGTTTACTAATCTAACAAGTGCAAAAGCCCAGGAGACCAACTTTCCTCCTGCCCACAAGCACTCCCTGTTGGCAATATCTTCGAGCACAGCAGGGGTTTAATAATCTTCCTTTTTCGAAATGACTTACAAGTGGGTTTCACAAGAAATGAAAATGTTAGTGATATATTTGGATTGCCCTGCTGGCTGAGACCACGCTGAAATAAAAGCAGAGTCACAAGGGTCAATATCTCTGATGCACAGAACTACTGACTTCTTGCCCAGAGCAGATGCTTGAGTTGCTGCTGCTGAGTTACTCCTGCTCCTCTGACCCCGAGGAATGGAGCTCAGAGCTACATTTGGGTTTACCACAACCCTTCTCTGATGTGCACACTGTGCCTGCACCAGAGGCATCTCGGAAGGCTCAGGGAAAATTCTGTTGGAGCATATTTGAGATACTGAAATAACTCCCTGTTTCCCAGACACTGGGCACTAGAAAACGCTGAGAGAGATGAGGGGGCCAGCCTGGAAAAAAGAAGGATCTGGGGAAACCATGAAAAACAAAGCTGTGAGCAGGGTGAGACTTCAAAAGCCCTCCAAGTATTTGAATCAGGGGGGTGTTTTCTTTCTAGGTCAGTGAAGGATAGTTCATGTGCCTTTTAGGTGTGTTTTAATACAACCCAGATTCTGAAAACAATTCTGATTGTTTAGTTTCCAAGTGACCAGAGCCTGTCTGCACCTGGAACCCAGACCTGTTACCTTCCCAAAAACCTTATCTACTGCTTTATCTTCATGGCCAAGAAAACTATTGGTTCTTTGCCCACAAAGAACTTTGAATTTTGCTGTCAAACAGACCACCTTATTTCCAGCGCTAGAATTCCATTTAGGAACACAAAAGCTGATTCAGGTTCATTTTACAGATATTTTATACATGTTTGTGTGCATTTGGATTGTGGCAGATTTATTGCTTTGGACTTTTAGATACAGAAGGAAGAAAGACACAAAATATATTAGAAGTGTTTCAGTGAGGAATCAAACTAGCTCTCCTTCATTTATGTGAAAACAGAAGATTAGGGCAGTTCTGATATAAATAAAGATATCAGACTTATTTTTACAGCAGCCATGGCTCTTCTCTCATGAGTGGCAGACACACAAATGATGTCAGTGTGTATGACTAACAACTAAAAATACAGCAGGTATTTTTGCCCAGGCTACGTAATATCCTATTAATACGAGACCATTTTGTTTAGTTTACATTTTCTTTGAACCTTGCCCATTCACAGATTTCTCTCAGCAGTTTCCTTGTATCACACACTGTGAACTATTGTCACTCAAGCACTTCTACCAGTTTTGGAAAGAATAAAAAGCCCTGCTTCATCTCCATCTGATGAAAACACTTCATCAAGAGTTTAGGAATTCATCCCTCTCCGTGACCCTTCTAATTCTGCCAAGTTAAAAAGGAAAATCCATAAAAACATTTCCCAAGTAATCCCTTTCTCTAATATGTTGTTCTGGGTTTTTATCCCTGCAATAAATGCCTTGCTACATCTTTGCTGTGATTAGTCTCATGGGATGTACTCGTGATGACATCTCCCCGGGGTCAGGCTGAACACGGGGCACAATCCCACAGCCGCTGCCACGTTTGAATTCCCCGAAGCAATCCAAGAGCCAGGACCTGGGCAGCAGTGTCTCACACAGAACAGTGCAGTCACCCAGCTGTCACAGGAGAGGGGCCAAGACAAAGCTTTTCCATTTCTCAGTGAGGCTGAGGTATTTCCAGAGTGAAGGAAAAATTGAATTCCATGGGGTTTAATATTCTCCCATTTCCTCCAAGCACTGCACAGAGCAAGGTGCTAAACCCCAAACAGGCATGTGCTGACTGGGCCATGGTCTGGCTAAGTAAGTCTGTAAAAGACAGAAAATACATCCAGTACCAAGAATTCCTGCGCAGAAAGAGGCAAAAAAAGTGGGATCCCCTTATAGTCAGCAGTTCTGGCACTCCCACAGCACTGAGGACTCTGAGTTCTACTGCCTGTGCTTTTGGAGGATGGGAGAGGAAGCCCATCCTGCTCACATGGAGTAATTTCTTTTTTTAACATCACAGAATCCTGGAATAGTTTAGGTTGGAAGGGGCCTTCAAGATCATCTTGTTCCAACCTTCTCGTAGTGGAAGGGACACCTTCCACTAGCCCAGGTTGCTCCAAGTCCCCTCCAGCCTGGCCT
>VZRS01005617.1:170080-181846 GCA_013398055.1 Ifrita kowaldi
CTGCCACGTTTGAATTCCCCGAAGCAATCCAAGAGCCAGGACCTGGGCAGCAGTGTCTCACACAGAACAGTGCAGTCACCCAGCTGTCACAGGAGAGGGGCCAAGACAAAGCTTTTCCATTTCTCAGTGAGGCTGAGGTATTTCCAGAGTGAAGGAAAAATTGAATTCCATGGGGTTTAATATTCTCCCATTTCCTCCAAGCACTGCACAGAGCAAGGTGCTAAACCCCAAACAGGCATGTGCTGACTGGGCCATGGTCTGGCTAAGTAAGTCTGTAAAAGACAGAAAATACATCCAGTACCAAGAATTCCTGCTCAGAAAGAGGCAAAAAAAGTGGGATCCCCTTATAGTCAGCAGTTCTGGCACTCCCACAGCACTGAGGACTCTGAGTTCTACTGCCTGTGCTTTTGGAGGATGGGAGAGGAAGCCCATCCTGCTCACATGGAGTAATTTCTTTTTTTAACATCACAGAATCCTGGAATAGTTTAGGTTGGAAGGGGCCTTCAAGATCATCTTGTTCCAACCTTCTCGTAGTGGAAGGGACACCTTCCACTAGCCCAGGTTGCTCCAAGTCCCCTCGAGCCTGGCCTGGAACAATTCCAGGGATGGGGCAGCCACAGCTTCTCTGGGCAACCTGTGCCAGGGCCTCCCCACCCTCCCAGCAAGGAAGTTCTTCCTCAGATCTCATCTAAATCTACCACCTTTCAGTTCAAAGCCATTGCTCCTTGTCCTATCACTACACTGATTCTCTAGCAATAATTACATTTTGACTGAAACAGGGACGGGAATCCAGATTTAATTGGACCAGGATTTTTGGCACAAAAAGTTTGAGCGGCTCCTTCAATGCTGTTACACAACAGAGACCTCTTTAAAGCACCGGTGTCTTTCCCCTGCGCTCTTTGTTCTCTCCATGACCTTGCTGTGTTCATTCTGACATATTTCTTGCTGCAGCTGAGGAACCATTGACATGGTAACACGAAACAGGGTTTGATCTTGTTCTGGAAGTTTTCCCTTTGATTAGCTCTGGGAGCCTGTCACATGCTGTTCCAGCCCTGCCATGCAAACAGCCTCAAATTACATTTCACAAGGTTTCATCCCAAGGAGTAACACTGACAATCCCTATGTAGGCTTGTTCTTTTCCCAAACCCTCTCCAAAAGCAGGCTGACACGTACAGAAACCTCGCCAGACTTTGCTGCAGCAAGGTTCTCTAAAATGCTTTAAAACAAATGGACCTGGAAAAACTCTGCCAGATTTCCATTCAACGTGCAAATTCAATTCAAACGTGCAAACCTTGAAGCTGAAAAAATAATCCCTGCAGGAATGATTTGATGTGGGATGAGTGCATCCCCCTTTTGCTGACAGTAATAATTAATGTATTATTTCCAATAAACTTACATTTTCCCCGCGAAGAAAAAAACCAGCCATAATTCCATTTTTTATTTCAGCATTTTGAGGGCCCCCCCTAAAAACCATTGGGCTCACATTTAGACTACACCATTGTAAGAAAATATGAAAACTGAACTAATTCCTCCCTGCAGTGTTTTCCAATGACTGTCATAATAACTTAGAACCAAGGGCTCCTGAATTAAATTTTCAAAAACATTAAACACTTCATTGAAATTTAAATCCTTTATTCTGGGCTTATTTTTGCATATAATAGTCTCAAAACCTAATGTAAATCAGCTGCCAGACAGTGAATGCCTCTAAAATATCCAGCACTCCAGGCAACCTGTTGCAGTGCTTCCTCTTTTGCCAGGAAATACAGTTTCTGTCTTGTCTTTTCCCAGAACTGCCCAGAGTTGTCTTATTCTGTGTTGTTGATCTTACATCCTGTGCATAAACAGAATATTCCCACATCCTTCAATCCAACAGGACAATGGAACGTGCGTGTGTCCAACACGTCCCACAGAGCAGCCACTCATTCCTTGTCCATCAACACCTCCCAGGTCTCTGAACACACCGAGTGGAGAAAGTTATTTAGTACCCTCAAAATCTCATCCTGGTCCTTCTGCACCAGGAGATCCTAATCACTGCTTCCTACCTGATCAGGGAACTGCCAAATTATCTTTTCAGCCCTACAGACTCTCAGTTTAACCTTCTTCCTTCGTCCTTGCATTTAAAATTAACCTTGCATGTTTTACCTGTAAGTGCAGCATCCTTCAGATTTCTGTCCCACACCTTCTGAGGGCTGGAGTTAACAAAAATTATTAAACCCACAAACGCTTCAGAATCAGTACATCCAAAAATAAAAATGCAAAAATACCTTCTAATGGCTCCCTATTTTTTTTTTTGCCGACTACTGCTTGCAGGCTCAAGGGAGGAGGTATTTGAAGTTTTCCTTTGTGAGATACGTAGTTCCCTTTGCAAGAAAATTTGCAGCTGCTTAACACTTTTATTTAGGACACTAAATTTATTCCCTTTTGTTTGATTTCCATAACTGTTGTTTGATTTGTATGGATCCCACACAAAGTCTCGTTTATTCTGTTTTACCTGGATGTGCAAAACCACAGCGTCACACCTGACTCTTGGGAAGGCCAGTCCTGTAAACCCCATCTCCCACTTTTTCAGCTGGATCTGGATGGATTTACTGCCCTCAAAGCAATAACAAAGCTTGGCCTTGATTGAAACCTGGCCTTAGCAGGGAAGTGCAGCAGTGAACAGAAATTTCACATGCACCACCATGCTTCCTCCACAATTACATTTGCAGGAGGTTCTCCCTGCCCACTTATCCGAAGTCCCGTGAGGGGACATTTTCTACTTAACCAATTGAATGTTCCTTGAGGAAAGGGCCTGGAGCAGAGCTGCCCTTACCCCGTTCCCTTCCTGAGCTCTTTCGATAGCTGACATGTTTACAACCCCTTAAAGCCCTGGAGTGGTGCCTCTGGAATGGCTCCAGAAGCAAATTCCATGCTCTGGGTTAGAGACAATGGTGCTATTACTGCACATAGCTGTGAGTTGTAGCAGCACTTTGAAGTCAGCTAAAGTTAAAGTGGCAGCTAAATATGCATTGGTTACAAAACAGAGCTGGGAGCAAACTGCCCTGCAAAGAAACAAATGCAGAAAAGCACTTTCACCATGCAGATTATTTCCACCCCTGCAAAAGAGAATTTTAACATGAAATTCCCACCCAGCAGGAGAAAAGGTTTATTCCAAATGAATCAGGTGCTCACCTTTGACTCTATCTCCTTTGTGCAGGTGAATTTCCCCTTCCCCTTGAGGTTGATATGGCTTTACAACGATAAAAAGTCTCCCAGGGACAGCACTGTAGAGCTTCCTTTTGGGACCCTGATAATCCAAGGCAGACAGAGTATCCTTGTTGGCACTGGGACTGTAAACGGCACTGGAAATTGAAATTAAAAATCATTAACAGCTTATTCGAAAGGGGAAAGTTAATCATGTACCATCACACTAGCAGGATTAAATTAAGCAGTGAATAACAAAATTGTCTTCCAGCAAGACATCTAACCCTGCAGAAAAAACACCAAACAGGAGCTTTTAAGGGTTGAAACCTTTCAGTGTGAAACACGATCAATATTCACCTGACCATAACGGCCGAGAACAGAAAACACACAACATTAAAGCTTTTAGTTTTTCCGCAAATTAAACTTGCACGTTCCCAGGCCCTAATTAAATTCAAAATTTATATGCCCATCATACATTCCCAGCATGTCAATTTGTCAGAGGGACTTGAAAACGTCTGTATTTACAATTCTTGGGAATGGATATCTTTGTAGCACAGAGTGAACAAGTGAGAGCACTGAATTATGAACTAAATGGACTGAATAATCAAGTTACTTCATCACTCCCAGGCCCGGGGCTAAATTTAGATCTGCACAAGGCCCGGTGCTTGTGGTTAACATTTTCCAAAGGATCATTTCTTCTGGATGGCAATCAGCAGCTCACTCAGTGACTCCAGCATGTGCCCAGGAAAGCCACAGGTCACCACCAACTCACAGTCTACTCATGGTGGATAAAAAAGGAATTGCTGAAAGGTGGTGAACAATGCAAAAGATCAGTATTAAACCTGTGGGGAAATGAGTCAAAAATATATGAAAAGAGAAAGAGGCAAATATTTAAGAGGGTGGGAAACCTGTAGGATATATCATAACAAACTTGCAGGACACTAGCAGTTAACTTAAACCCCAAAGCATAAAACTTGCAGTCTTAAACAAAGTCTAGAAAAGGAAAATATTCATGAGAAGGAATAATATTAATGGAGATTGCTGGGGGAAAGTTAGGCTACCAAAGGAAGAAGGGTGATTTCGTGGTGGCTGAGCATTGTAACACTCTGCTTGCCTTCTTGTAAGAAAGATCTCAAACTGCTTCAAGCAAAATGCAACACAAGGGCTGGGGTCTGCTGGGTTTTAACCCCCTTTTTTTTTATTTTTAACCAGTCTCCTACCAAAATGGGAGCCAGTAAGTCAGTGGGCACAGAAGAAGTCTGGTAAAAACCCAGACCTAGTGGATGCTTCCTATCAAGAGCACTCCCATTTTCCTGCAGTAACTCCTTCACCGTTTGGAATTGCATCCCCCTTTCACCTTGCTCTGTTCTATTACTGTGAAGAGGTGCTGATCACGGTAAGCCACACTCAGCAGTTTAAAAGTGGGCTCTGGTTGCGTGTCTGTGATGGAGTTTGCACCAGAAACCTCAGCCAACTCTCACAGTTGTTTAAAGAAAGCCTGGAAAAGATGACGTTCAGATTTCAGTTCCTTTGCTCCATTCCTTTTTCCTTGTAAGTGAAGGAACAGTCATCACCATAAAAAAAAACCCCAGATCTATAAACTATAGCTACACATCTGATTTCCACTTGTATCAAGCTGTGTTTCTGCCTAGTCTGGTGGCAGCTATTCCCAGTGTTATCTCCCAGCATCTACTTTAACTGCGAGCACAGAAGATACATTCATTTTCTCTCTTGCTGAAAGAGAAAAGGGAAATGGCACATTAAACCCACACAAAGAATGCAGAACTTCTCAGGCAACAGGCTCACTAATGGAAATCAGGGCTGCAACGTGGGGTGCAGGACTTTTTAAAAAGAGCTCTTTCCTCTCCCTTGCTTGTCCCCAGCGTGGGCTCCAAGCCCAGCAAGTGCCATGCCAGGAAGGAGCGGTAGGAGGATGCGGAGATTTCAGGAGATGTGTGGACATGTTTCCCTCTCAGCCAGAAGAAGGAGGCCATCCTTGGCAGCTCAGCCCTGACTGAGGCTGTGTTGGCACCTCATTCACTAATTTCTGTGGGGTAAGTTCCACAGGAAGGCTGTCCCTTCCCTTGCATTCCCAGCTTCCCCCTGAGCACTTTGCTGTGGAAAGCAACAGCCTCATGAGAATCCCAGAACAGTTTGGCTTGGAAGGCACCTTTAAGACCATCCAGTGCCACCCCCTGCCAAGGGCAGGGACACCTTGCTCTGGGCCAGGTTGTTTAAGCCTGGCCTTGGGCACTTCCAGGCATGGGGCAGCCACAGCTTCTCTGGGAAAGCTGTTCAAGTGCTTCTCCACCCTCTCAGGAAAGAATTTCTTCCTAATATCCAACCTAAATCTCTCCTCTTTCAGCCTGAGGAGATAAAACACCTGGGCCACTCGGGCTGCAAATGTCACATGAACCCCTTGCAGTGTCGCTTTCCAGCACCTCTCCACAGCACAAATCCCACAGACCTCATCAACCCTTTGTCACAGTCTGACCTCCTCCATCACCCTGCCCCTTCTGGCTGCTTCTGCTCCACAACCCAACCTCCTGCTCTGTCAAAAAGGGCTCTTCCATCTCAGGGGAGCAACAGCTTCATGGTGACTGTTATTATTGGTTATTATTTGCACATAATAAGCAGAGACAGCAACAATTCCCACATTTAGCTGGCAGTAAGTAGGTGGTCACGCAGTTAAACAAAATCTGTGAGGAAAGTCTCATATAAGGTGCCATTCCTGACTGCAAAATGGGCCTGTGGCAAAAAAAGGCATGATTTGCAGGAAAAATTATATATAAAATCCTTTTAGTTGTCTTTGAATTGAGAGAGCCTCCAGCTCTGCTCTCAGTACTTGCACGTACTCTGGACTTCTCTGAAACCAGTCTTGGTGGCACACAGGGAAGTCTGCAGCTGGGTAGCACTTTCAGTAGCTGTGCTGCTGAGGCACTAAGAGAAAGACCAAAATTTCATATCCACAAACTCTCAGGCATTAAATTGGTTTCCACTATCATCTGAGCTACTCTTCAGAAAGGGAAGAGGAAAAGAGGTTGAATAAAGTCAAAGCAAGTAAATGTTTGCTTAGTCAAAAAAAAAATTCTAATTGTTACCCCCAGCTCAAAGGATTGTTTATATTTCTGGAATTTGAAGTGTGTTATCCCAGGAATATTGATGAAAAGGCACTTTTTATCCCTTTCAGCTAAAACAATTGCTGACTCTAAGGTAGAACCTCCCTCTCTGGTGGCATCAGCAGGATCCAGTGGAACACAAGAACCCTCATTCTCTGAAAGGTACCTCACGGCCACTCCTCACTCAGCTGAAGCCTCGTTGAGGACTATTTTTAAGCTGATACTGGGCTCTGTGAGGAAATACCACCCAAATTATACCTAAATGAACTTTTGCCATTATTGTAACGTATAACAAAGCAAGATAAGCATGAAACCACCAGCATAAGAAATCTGTATCCCCTTCCTTCCCTTTAATTTCACTCCTTCTCGCATTCCAGACAACTTTGTCTCCCAATACAGCAGACCTTCCCTGTCCAGCAGCATTGATTCCACCCCAAACAGTGCCTGTCAGCTTGGGTGCCTAGGGCCAGGGAGAGCAGAGGGACAGGCAAGGTAAGAGGCAGTGCCAGCTACATGACATTTTGTTTTGCTGACTCAAAAACTCCACTGAAGATCCCTTACACCTACAAACAGCAAAGAGAAACCAACAGCTGCATGTCTTAACAATGTCCAAGTCCTTTTCTACTCTGAAATGCAGATATTTATATACATATATTAGGAAACAGGAGAGACAAAGCCTGATTTTTAGATGAGTAGTGAGTTAAATGTGTTGGGCCAAAACATGTGAGCTCTGGTTCTCTCCAGCAGTGCTCAGCTCTGATGCCTCCCAGCATTTTTGCAGCACTTCAACCCCTTGTCCTGGTGCAGCTCCATGTCTTCCACATTTGTCAGGAGTTCCTGAGTCCAGGGCAGTGGCTTCTCAAAGCTGCAGCCCCCAGCTGTGATCAGAACTTAGCCCCAGCCCTCTGCTCTATTCCATGGCTTACAATACCTACATGACTGTAATTAGTCAGGATTTGCTCTCCAGTGGGACAGAGCTGCAGAATATTTGCCCAGAACGCCTGCTAGATCACATTACCTCCTCTATTTCACTCTTTGGTTCAGCACACACCTACAGAAGAGAGAACTTAAACAACCTCTGCTCCATCCTCCATGAGCAGCTCCAACACAGCTTCCAGGCATGACCAGTAGCTCCATGAAGGGACCAGGTATCCCAGAAATAGTTCACTTTGCTGTTAAATGCAATCCTTATTTCAACTATGGCAAGATGTGCAGAGCCAGCACCTTGATCTGGAGGTGCAACTCTGTGTAAAGTCACTGCTGAACTTGCAGGTCTGCCTGGCTGCTGGAGCTCTGTGAGCAAACAGCTGGCTTTGGTGCTTCCAGCTGAAATATTCCCACTTGGGCACGGCCCACTGTGCTGAGAATGAATAACTATACATTCCAGAGAGGGCATATCACATAAAGGAACGTGGCAGGCCAGCAGGGTGCGTTTAGGGATCCCAATTTGGCTGTGGAACAGCCCAAACTCACCTGATGTGCCTGTGCTGCTGCCTCTTGGCATCCTCTCCCAGCCTGTTGAGGGACGGCGAGCGGCTCCGGGAGGACGGAGTGTAACTCCCCACGGTTTTTACAGTTCCATTGGGATTATTCTGCATCTGTTGGAGCAGGTGAGGGGAAAGGCTGCGGTGTGAAGAGGCGGAGGAGGAGGCCGACCACTCGGGGAGGTTGTTGATGTTCAGGTTGTTGTCGCTGTTGGAGCGGAGCAGGATCCGGGGGGCTGCCAAGGTGCTGGGAGGCCTCCTCCTCCTGTTGGAGTAGGTGGGAGCCTCCCTAAAGGGCACTGTGCAAAGAGAGACACGGAGGGTGATCTCAGATGATTTCACATTCATGTGTGTTTACCACCACATGCAACATATGGCATTGTTTCTTCTGCAGAGACAGAAACTCCACCTCGCCAGCAGAGCGGATGAAATTATCTTTAGAACATCATTAAATCAAAAACAACAGAGCAATGTTAACCTGTTTGCTGGCTTGAATACATGGTGAGGCAACACCAGTGCCATGAGCCCGCTGAAGAGTCTGAACTGTGCTCTAGGAAATGGGAAACACCTCATTATTGCCAAGTTTGAGGCTCAGAAAGTTCATTTTCCTGCTGTGTTGTCCCGTTGAGACAGAAAGGCACAGACTAGGGCTGCCCAGCAGACTTCCTGAGGCGTGGACTTGCAGCTTCCATCCCCCAGCTGGCACCCAAACTGGTCCATCTCAAGTTCAGGCCTAACCTGAAATCTGTGAACAGTCACCTTATCCCCATCTTCCAGGTTACGAATCGAGGACACGGCTTCCTCTCCTGGCAGCACTCTATTACACTGCTGCAATCCCTAGGCATTCCCCTCTTTCTAATCCTGGCCTTCCTGCCACATCCATTACTATTGTATATAGAGCATGTTACCCCAGGGTAATACCCCGGCTCCGTCACGTGCCGTGTCCCACAGGGAGCACCACTGCATCCAAAGGCTCCAGTGGGCTCCTTAATGAAAGAGCCACAACGCCAAACAAAGCAAGGGCAGCACAAACCCAACTCAGAGCACAGGGTCCAGTCCTCCCTGCGTGCTCCTGCTCCACACCAGCACTCACACAATTTTCCAGGTCTCCTTCCCCCGCTCCAGCGGGTCGGTTTGTTCCAGGTGCGATTTAGAAGGCAAAGTCCTCAATAAAAAAGCACCCAGTTATCACCAGATGTGATGGAATTTCCTGCCCTATCATGAAGGATTTGACCCCAAAACCTCACGCTGCCCTTGGTCCCCATTATTGCACCTGCCCTCATTAATTTCTCTCAGTGGAGCTGGCGGGGTCACAGGACCTGAGCCAAAGTGCACAGATTTACATCTGAAAAGTCACAGTGGCATAAATAACAAAAGGCAGCCAGGCATTATCCTGAGGGCTTCACTGAGCTCTTGCAATTCTCAAAGAAAAAAAAATCATATTTAAATTGGGAAAGAAGCCCCACAAAGTATCAGCCTACATGTCTAAAGTGCCAGTAAGTGCCATTTATAAAGAGCCAGAAATGTCTACTCATTCAATACCCTTCAAAACCACACAAAAAACAGAATAAGAATGTCTGTCGTACTGTGCAAGTAAATAAATTCACATAAATATGAATATACATAGGAATCAATCTGTCCTGCCTTGAAATAGAGCCTTTAATTGAGAGAACAAAGCAAATTTTAAGGTTTCAGAGCAAAACTGAGAGCATATTTATAGCATAAAATAGAGATGAAACTGCAAGTAAAGGAATGGTTTGTATCATTTTCACCAGAACCAGTTTATGATTAACTACAATTCTGAATATTTTACAATAACATCCTTTGTATTTCCAGTGAGCTGAAACTTTCTCTAGTAAACAACTCGACAACATCAGAACAAGCAAACATGGGAACAGCGTGCACAGAAAGGGCTTCAATCCATTTCCATGTTTCCTTTGAAATAAGGAAAGTAGCCTTTAGAAGCTGGTAAAGGGGACAAAGCACAGAAGTCCAATGCCTGTGCTAGAAAGTGGCAGAAACTCTGTATAATTTTCCTGATTTCAAGTTTTCCCCATTCCATATTTCTTTAAGGTTTCAAAGCAGCCAAGGGTGTCATGAGAGCACCTTGGTGCCTCAGATGTCACAGTGGAAGCCCCAGTTAGTGCTAACTTACAGCAAACTCACAGCGTTTATCCCCAAAACTGGCACATCCAGACCCTCTGGCTGGTGTGTGGGGCAGAGATGTGACATTTCTGCATTCCCTTATTTTTGGCATTTGGAATACAGCTCCAGAAATTACTTCATTGAAGATGGGGATCTTTCCCAGGTGAAACAAAGGAGAATTCAGTCAAGGAGCAAACACACAAACTGAATACAGGGGATGTTTGGCACACTCAGGTGTGCTACCTGAAGGTCTGATGCTGTCCCCCCAAGTCACCAAAGTTTGCCTTGGATTCAGTAAAAATTGGGTCTGACCCTCAGGTTTTGGTTTCTCACGAAGCTGAAAGCAGCCTGCCCAGCCCTTGCAGCCACAGGCTGAGAAAACGAAATTTCAGCAGCGTTTTGGGGGTGTTCACTGGGACTCAGGAGAGGCTGGTGGGGTCTCTGCAGGTGGGAGGGGGAGGCAGGACAAGGACAGGGAGCTGGGGCACGGTGGCAGCGCGGACAGCGAGCCACAGAGCACATCTGTACCGGCAGATCAGAGAAACCACCCTCCAGGCACCAGAGGAAAGGAATTCTTTTTCCCTTGCACACCTCAGCAGCATTTCACCAGCCCATTCAAGAGTTTAGCTTTTGCTTTGCTGTTAATGTTCTATTCTTGAGGAGAAAACTACGAGCAAAATCAGTCTTTACTACAGGAAATAAACAGGGAAGGGGACAACTAATGACACCAATTGATGCGTGTCTAACACAAATCTTTTATAGAAAGAGTTAAAAATAAGCATTTCTGTGCCTGAAGTGATTAATATTCCACCCAACTGTTTCTTTCCCCAGCAATCTCAAACTGTAAGTGGGTGGATACTTTTTTAGCTGCTTCTTATCAGCATTATTTATATTATTTTCACAATTAAAAACCAAAACTACAACACAAAATGATGAAATGCAAATGTCCATGCTTGAGTCCCTGTTGGACTCTGCTTTTCCCTAATATTTCACCACGTTTCAGAACTGCAAGAATAACTGTGGCAAAACTTGTTTGGGAAAATACACTTGATATAAAATGACACGAAAATGCCTGAACTAATTCCATGCCCCAAAAGTTTAAATTTATCATCCCTAAAAGCATACTTGAAAGTACCACATAATCCTTCCTCCAGCTCTCTGAATTCTATTCCTGGCACTTCATACATCTGAAGGGGCAATTCAGCACCATTCACTGACAAAATTCACCTAGGAAAATCCTTCCGTAGGAAATTCCAAATGCATTTCTTAGGGAACAAAAACATCGTTATAACTACTTGATTCTTCAGAGAAAATCCTGAAAGGAATAAAGTCACATCCAGCTTTAATAACCACTTGCCTAAATGGACTGTCTAACATCAAATAATTTTGAAAAAGAAACCGCAGGAATTGATTAATTATAGAGTCACTAAGCCCATCATATTAAAGGTACACAAGAAAACACCAGTCTGAAACATCAAAGTGTTCTGCTTTCATCGCTTACCTTCTTTCTTTGTGAAGGCATTTAACAAAGACTTCATTTTCCCTTTTTACTTAAGCAGCAATCCCCTCATTATATAACCTTTGCAGGGAAGAAAGAGGCAAAAAAAATAAAAAATAAAAAATAATAATAATATATATATATAAAAAAGCCAACAATCAAGCTACCCAATTTCTATGTGTTCAGGCTGGCTGCACCCTGACATAAGCAGCAGGTTTCTGGGCACTGTGGAATTGCGAGCATAGCTGGGCATGCAGTACCCAGCGTTCTGGTGACAAAGCCCACCCCACATTCTGTCTGTCAGCTGGGAGCCAACTGTGCACAGACTGGAGCTGCT
>VZRS01005617.1:181883-213703 GCA_013398055.1 Ifrita kowaldi
AAAAAAAGCGCTCCTGCCATCTCTGGCAGCATCAGTCATGTGAACCTGCCGCCGCCACAGCCCCGCAGAGCCCGCGCTGCTCCCGCTCCCAGCCCGCCGGGACCCGGCAGCCCCGGGGCCAAGAATTCCCAAATGCCAGCCGGGAAAGGGCACTGGAGCCGCGGCTGGGCTCGGGAAAGCCCGGCCAGGGCTGGCAGCTGCCGGGGACCTGCCTCTCGCCCTCAACTCGCACAGCTGCCTCTCGGTGCACAGAGCATCCCGCTGCTTATTCGCTTGTTGCTGTTTATTTGCTTGTTGCTGTTTACTCGCTTTTTGCCATTTATTTCCTTTCCCCTATTTTCTTTCCCCTATTTCCTTTTTTGCTATCTGTTTCTTTTTCCCCCCATTGATTTCCCTTTCTTCTCTTCACTTTTTGCTATTTATTCCCGTTTCCCTATTTATTTATTTCTTTATTTTTTCCAAAGGAACTGAGGAGAAGCGCAAATCACCCCAAGCTTCACACGATGACCACGTTAAGGATGGAGCCAAAGCTGCCCCTACGCAGAATCTCTTCCCTAGACCCCCATATTCCAGTTTGAAACAGAGGAGATACAAGCACCATTCTTCCCCCCTCCCCTTCCATCACGCTCGAATAAAAGAGAATTTCTTTTTGGACAGAGTAAAAATTACCAAAAATAATTGACCAAGCTGGTTTGCTAAATTTGATGCAGATGCCAGGAAATACAAGATGTAACCAGAGAAGTTTGGGAAGTCCTAATTCTGAAAAAAAAAAAAAACAAACCAAAAAAACCCCTGGGATAGTTATGCCTGGCAGTGCAAACATGCTTCCAGAGGAAGAGCAAATAACTGAAACACGCACATAGGAAGGAGGGGGAGGTGCTAAAAACCACAAAAATTTTAAGCATATCTACTTAAATCTAAGATAAAAAGATTTCAAAGGATAGGGAATTCACTGTCTAAAAAAAAGAGTAACCTACATTAAAAAATTGCCTTCTAATAACACAAAGTATACAACAGGTAATAAATATTTACTCTGTTTCAGGCTTCTCCACTGATCACTAATGCATCTATTTGGAAAATCAAGGGGTTTCTTACCAAGAAAACTGCTTTAAGAAAGACAGAAAATAAATTACTTAATAAATTACCTAAATGGATTTAATGTCTGTGTGCATAGTGATCTCACAGTTACATAGCACTGAAAAGAATCAGTAAGCATAAATAAATTGAACAGTTTAAAGTTAATTTAACATCCCAGTGTTTACTTTATATAAAAAAAGAATATTTCTCTAATATAATTTTACGTTTTGGGTCAATTTCTTTTTGAAAGCAACTACCCTTACCAGAGGAAATGGACATAGCACATGTGCATTATTAAACACTTTTATTTGACAGGAAAAAACCTTATTCTTGACTCCTAACAGATGCAAGGCTTCCTAAAGAATAACTTTGAACTTTTATTCATTAACTTATAAATATGTGCATTAATTAGCTCCACAGAAGCATCAACAGAATTTCCAGAACAAGAACTGCTCCACCAGGGCTGTGCCACTAATTTGAATCATAACCCTGTGTGGGTTCCACTTTCCAATGTCTTCATCCAATCCCCCTGATTATATTTGGAGCAACGAAACACAAAGGAACTGTGAGTGTTAATGGAACCCTTAAACTGCTTTTTCCTTTCTCTGGGTGTCAGTGGGGGAAAGCAGTGACAGCCCAGGCCCCCAAGGACAGGAATTAGGCCAGGGAAGGGTTAACTCTATCCTGCTCATTCCTGTCTGTTCATATACAGTAAAATAAAAGCAGACAGGCAACTGTAGTCAATCAAAATCAATCCCGGGGGGATTTTTATTAGATTCTTGCCAGAGCTGTAACATTTCATCATCTGGAGGTTTCTAATCAGTGTTATAAAAACATCCAAAATATGAAAGTCACTTGAAATTATTAAGTTTTGTGGAAAATGGTGGGAACTCCTTCCAACCTACACCATGAGAGAGATCACCTGAGGAGTGATTATTTTATTCCATTTCACTGCCTGTCTTTCCCCCAAAGCAGGAAACATCATTCCTTCCTACATGGCAGAGCCCACTGCAATAACCACTATTGTACAATGGGAAAATGTGACAATCAAGGAAGTCAGCGAACACTCGCAGCTGCAGTTTTGGAGCTTCTCTCATTTTCACTAATAGCTTATTAGAATTTGTTTATTTTAACAGAAGTCCCAAATTCTGCGGTGCTGGGAAATGAAAAAAGGAAATATTCCAGCAGCTTCCACTCCCTCCTGAAAGAGTTTCTGCCTCACAACTGTAGCCTCGGTGTTATCACCTCAGGACAAAAACTGAATAATTTGACTGTGCCTATACCCAAGCATAACACAACCCATAAGCCATTAGCATCCTGAATCTAAAAATCATGAGGAACCTTCCAAAGAGAGGTGAGGGAAACCCTCATTTCCCTGCTTTGTTGGTAGGTGCTCAGAAAAACGTGTGGGAGCTCAGCACGGGGATGTCTCTGAGAGGAAAAGGCCACATGGGCTCTCAGGTTAATTTTGAGGAGCATTTCTTGTGCATTTGTAACACCAATTTTTGTGGGTGTTTGAGTCCATAACCCCCATGAGGAATCTGTGGAAAACCAACGACTTACATTACAAGATCTATTTTTAGGTACTGAGATGCCCAATGCTCTTATTTACACACCTTGGAGGCACAAGGCTTCTTAGATAGTGGTCAACCACAGCTATGATTGCCATGATTTATTCTTTCTTGATTTTGTCCATTTTGGAGCTTCTGCCAGAAAAATCCCTCTGGCTGGTACATACATCTAGGTTCTTGTTAAAAATTCAGTCCTTAGCATGTAGAAATGCATTTCTCTGCACTATAAAACAGCCTTCCCGTATGCTAAGCCACCACATGGAGAGTTAGACAAGAAAAGAGAGATTCAAATATAGACTGCAAAGAACATAAAGGCTCTTGGGGAAAAAAAAAAAAAAGCAACCTAGGCTGCTACAGTGCTTCTAGATTAGTGACTTATTCCAGAAAGCCAGAAGGTGGTCATGAACCCAGGAGGTGCTGACAAATTCAGAAGGAATCCACCTCAGAGCAACCATTAAACCGATTTTATAAAGTGAAGAGTTCGGGTTTGGTTTTTTTTATTATTTTTCTGGATTAAGAAAGCCGTGGAGTTTGCTGAGGGAATTGCAGTTAAAGCAGCACGGAGAGAGAAGCATCTGAGCCCACTGAAACGCTGCCGGGAGAGCCCAGCCCGGGCTGACCTGATGTTCCATCTCTGTCAGCAGCATCTTAGCACCCAGCTACCCCCGGTATCAACCAGCTCCTGGCAGCAGCCTTGGGGCACTCAGCCTGAGCTCCGCGGTGGAACAGGGGCAGGAGACTGTGTGGGAAAGGACGGCAGAGGGATGGCTCGGGAACAGATGGCAGGAGTTATCAATTGGAAAGGAAAGCAGGAAATAGCGGTGGGAGTTGCGCAGCCATGTGCCAGACACCCCTCCCGCCACCCGGCACCGCCGCTCCCAGCCTCTGCTCGCCGTGGCAAGGCCCAAGGAACCCAGAACCTGCCCAGAACCTCCTGGAAAACCAACAACAAGGCCTTGGAAAGGCTCTGGGCTCCGGCACAGCTGTGGGGATGGCCTCATCAGAGGCGAGCTCTCATTGGATCTGGCCACAGAGCTCTGCAGGAAACACTTCACTCATTTTAATAACAAAGCATAGGAAGTGTATGTGTTTGATGGCACATCCCAAAGGAATTTAAAAGCTGATGAATACACAGTTGCCACACATAAATTAAATTAAAATCACGGGAAGTGAAAATCAACCTCTTTTTTTTTTTTTTTTTCCATATTCACCTGATTATAAATTAGCCCTCACTAAGACTACAGCAGCAGTGCAAGGAAAGCATTCGAAGAGCTGCATGTGCCTGAGAAGGGAGACAAGTTCACCTTAGGGCTTTACTTTCAGATGCTCACACAGCAAGGAGAGACAGAGAATCTTCTGTTCAGATTGCATTAAAAAATTGCTAAGTATTGCTTCAAAATTTGCTCCATGTCAGAGCAAATGTCTGACGTCTCTCTGAGAGGTTGGAAGGTAATAAGTAGAGAAATTATGATCCAGAAGAGCTTGAATAAGATTTTAAAAGAAAAATTACCAGGCTCAGTGTGGCAACACCTGCAAATATCTGAAGCTCTGCCTGCAGCAATACAGATACACAGATCAGAATTTACCTGAGAACAGAAATAAAACCTCTGTCCCCAAGGATGAGAGGTGGCTTTGTCTGAGGAATGTGGGTCAGGGGTGCAGAGAGAAGTGAACAATAGAAGGTTAAAAGGTGGGGGAACGAAACCCTCCAATTCTCTGTGAAAGGCTGGAATCGGGGAGGAAACAATGGCCAGTAATGAGGGAGATGTCTTGCAAGTAGCAGCTTGAAGAGAGAGAAAAGCAAAAGCAACGAGAGAAAGCCTCAATAGCTGAAGGGGGATTTAAGAACATGATTGAAATCTATCAGCAAGATGGAAGCAAGCAGCCAATCTGAATAAAATACAACTGGCTGGCTTTTGTTCTAACAGGTACCTTGCTATGAAAGAAGCAACTTATCCAAATAAAGCCGTGCATTTTCTGTAGTTCTGCTTCTGGAGAAAATTCTCCCTGGAATGGCAAGGCCAGCTCTGACAAGGCTTTCTCAAGGTTTTGTACTCCCAGAGCACTCACAGCCCCTCACTTCTATTACTCATGTTTGGGTTGAAAGTCACACCCACTCTTACTCTGAATAATACCATTTACTACAATAAATATTTGTTTCGATCCTCCATCCATTTGTGCACCCAGATAACAAAGAGCTTTCTCTGCTGGCCGTGAAGACAAGGAAAAACAGAATCTTTTAAACAGTAAATAGTCCCTGTGAACTCTTTCAAAAAAAGGCAATGGGTGATTTGCAGTCAATAAAACACAAGACTACTTGTTGTAATTGATTTCTTTAAACATGACCTGGGCTTATTTCAAAGCGTGTTTTCATCAGCAAGCAGAACTCCTCCAGAGTGGTTCATCTTTACACAGCAGCAAACTCTGAGTAACCAGCTCCTTACAAGTGTCATTGAAGCAAGAGATTCACAACTTGTACAGTATCTGGACAGAAAGCTCCATTTAGCTCAGACTATCAGCTTGAACTGAAAGCAGTCAAGTGTGAACCCCTGAAGCTGCATTCTCTTACTTCCAACAACAAGAGAAAAAATAGGAATCAAATATAATTATATCCCACTACAAATTCTTCTGCTCTTTAAACAAGCTGGTGAAAGGACAGTGCAATTTTCCCCACTAATAACACGCTGGGAAATCTTGTCCTGATGCAGCACCACTCAGAGGGACTGAAGCACACAACAAATTAATTTCATTCCTGGCATTATGTATACATTGAGTTGGGAAAAAATATCGCTTAATACCAGGGGGCTGTGCATATCCCAACCCACGTAGTTTATGCTGGAAAAAAAATAATAACAAAGCAGTGGTATTCAGAGAGAGAGAGAGAGAATTTCATGGCTGGTGGCTCCTGTAACAAAGGCTCTTCTGCTAAGTCTGACACTGATGGGCCTCGGATGCAGCACTTGAATTTGTGGTTGCAGCCTGATGTGGCAGAGGAGAACAAGGACAAATGAAACCACACAAGACACTCAGCAAAACAACTGCACCAATATTGGATTGCACGGTGCTTCCGTGTCCTGGTGGTGTACAGAAAACAATCTCATTTTGCCTTGGTGTAACTTTCTTCCTACCAGAAGCTCTCCACGAATTCCTTAAATCATTATGTTGTTCCAGGCTTTATTCAGTGATTTGATTTCACTGCTTTAATCTAAGTGTGAACCTCTTTAGTAAATAGTGGGACAAAGCATCTGTGCTTCTGAAAGTGTTGGTGGATCATGTCAGTTTTATTTAGAATAACACCATTTTCATAACTGGAAAGTGTATATTGCTCTCAATGAGGAAAAAAAAAAATAAAGATTGGACTCTTGTAGAAGTTTCAAAATATATAACTGGTCAGATGTTAAAGTTCATGGTGAGTGTGAGGTAGCCAAGGCAGGAATAGTAAGAAAACAGCAGAGAAACAAATTCATAATATTTTCTTTGAGCTCCAGCTCCTCCCTCTTCTCCAACTCTTAAATCTTGGCATCCTTCACTGCCATTTTTCAATCTCATTTTCCCTTCTTCTCATTGCTGCAGTTGCCTTTCACTGCTTCCCTCACCAATTCCCTAAGGATAATCTTCCTGCCACCCAGACCCATGAGGAAATAAATGGCACCTAAGAGAATGCCTGGAGAGAGAATTTCCAGAAGATACCACGTCACGGCAAAGTTACATAAAATTAGCAACCAAGACAAATGGTTGGGGATAGAAGAGGAGCTGGACACAAGAAAACGGCATCTAGAAGAGGAAGATTCATGGGAGGTTGCAATATTTAAATGCTTAACAATGGTGGAAATCACCCAAAGTTTAATTGTGAAGAGAAGGGGGAGCAATCAAGGAGTTAGTACAACATTACTGTAAATTTTTACCACCACTTTGAGGGGAATCCTTCCATGGAGTAAAGAATCCAGCATTTTACTGAGGAGACAGAGCTGGGCTTGAGCTGTGAGCAAAGGAACTGGAACTCTGGGAGCTTTTCCCTCTGCTGGCTGGCTTCCCACAGGTACTGCCACTTTATGATGTATTTAATGACAAAAACCTGCACTGCCACTTTCATTCTTATTTTACAGCAGAGCCCATTTTTATCCTGGCAGAAGCATTGGTAAGCCAGAAACTAAGCACCAAGACAACTGAATTGTTGACTCTGCAGCGTCCCTGAAGCCCAAGAGCCTACAAGGAGTGAGAAGAGAATTTGAGGAGAGAATCCTGGTGGGGGTTGTGAGTGTAGAAAGCAAAAAGCATTTCTGTGATTGTAGATTTTGCTTCTCAAACGTGGAGCTAGTGAGACCCATCATTATGGGACCCTCTGTTATCCTCAGTACAGTTATTCCCCTCTTACCTAAGTGACTTTCAAGAATTCCTCCTCTGCTCTTATTCTCATCATCTCAATTCCAGAATGGACCTAAGAACCAAATAATTCACCCTGACACTTTTGAGAACAGGCACATTTGGGTTACCTGAGCAGAGAGTCTCCTGCTGCAAACTTCCAGCTGTCTTCTCTGCTAAAGATGGGAGACACACAACCATTCACCCCCCAAAATATCTTCTCTCCTAAACAGGGGACTGCAAGCTCTATCCAAAGTCATGTTATTAAGCAGGATCTTTAGAAGGTAAAACCCAATAATTTAAGCTGATAATTGTCTCGCTATCCTTAGCTCCATTTAGACATTTGGTGTTAAATAGAAACTAAAACATTGCTGACTTGTTCATTAAAATAACAGCATTTTAAATTATATTAGTAGCCTACATTTCTACATCTCAAAAATAACTGCTAATGAATCATGCTGGTATAACTAAGAAAGGATAAAAAAAGCCTGTATCCGCTGAAGCAGGGGGTTATCTCTGTACAAATATGTAGGTGTTTGCAGCATTTCTAATGCTCTCAGTGCTGAATCCCATTGAGAAAGGCAGCCTTGCTCACTGAACGGGCTTTGAGGTGGATTCCTGATTAAAGTGATGGCACAATACTATCCCTACTTCTGCTTCAAGACATCGTCACGTGCGTTTTACAATGTTTGAAAATGTCAAGGAAAGGCTTTTTCTCCCGGCCTGTTTCTTGTTGCTTCCAGCAGATTAAGTTTTGCTCTGACAGCTGGGTTTAGATTTTACGTAACAAGAATACGAAAAAAGGGACTGTTGTTAAATAGGTTAGTAAGTCAGAGCAGGTAAATAAGATCAATTGAAAGAATAAAGAAGGTGCAGGCTTTAAACCCATCATGGAGAAGTAATTTTATGTACAAACTATTTCAGAAGCAGCGCCATCTATTCTTACGCTCCTGGCATAGATCTGATGTTCATTAATTCAGTGGAAAATGCATGGCTGACATCCAAGACATTACTATGAAAAGAGAGGAGTTCTGGATATTATTTGGCAGTCACACCCCCGGACATCATGACTACTACAATGAAATTTGACTTCCGTGTTCAAGTTTCAAAATAACTCTGTTTTCTTCCGGACAAGAAGTGATGCAAATACTGCTAATGCACATCCCTAAAAAAGAATGGGATCAGAGAAAGGAGAGGAATTGGATGAATATGGGAACTGCATTGTGTTGCTCTGTTAAGGCACGGCATCTCAGATGCAGATTCTTGATGTTTCTGAGTAAGTGCAGAGTGTGTGTTCAGGAGAGGAATCATTCCCACTTTGGTGTCACCTGTACACTGGTGACACGTGTGTGACTATTCCATGTGCCCAGCAGCACTTCCACTGCAGGAAGGATCATTTGGCATCAGCCACCTGGGATCCAGTCTGTGGCCATCTACAGAAGCACATCTAAATTAAGATGATGACTGCACTCACCAATTCAAGGGCACAATTCAGGCATGAGACGTTTCAGGAATAAACCACACATCTTTATAAACAAAAACAAGTGCATGAGGAATGCACTGTGTATCCAGAGAAAAAAGTGGGAAAGACAGAAAACATAAAACAGGGTGACATCAGATACGCATTTCAGATATTACATTAGGAAGCTTCAGCTGAGAAGTGAATTCAAATCACTTGCAGTATTTTTTGTTTGGGGAATTCTCAGCCCTCAGCTCCACCAGTGGACACCAGAGACTTTCCCTGGGAATAATCCTGCAAGCATGCCCAGCAGCTCTGGCTCCTGAGGAGCCACTGCTTTAAACAACAGAGAGGTGACCACAGCCCCCAGGACACCTCTGTTACAACAAGGGACAGAAACACAGTCAGAGACTGCTCTCATTCCCTGTGTCAAGTTCCCACTGGGGGTCAGGAAAAGCCTAAAATCATTCCCTCAGCTGGGCGATGACTGGTGGAGGATGGTAAAACAGAACAAGAATATGTGGAAATCTAAAAGCTGAGGAAAACTTCTATAGAATCCCCTCAAGTAAATTTTCCATAGAGTTTTAACATATCTTTCCTGGTCAAGAATTTGGCAAGAAATATAGAGATGACTCACCTTAAGTCCCCCTGGCTATGACCATGCTTCCCTTTATGTTGGGAAGGAGCATCAAAGGAATTATTCGCAGACAAGGAGAAGAAATAAATGGGGCTCACAGGACTCAGACACATCTGAGGAATAAAGTACAAGTGAAGGTGGAAGGACTGGAAGACAGGAAGAAAATACAGTGAAACCCAGTGGTTCCCAGTGAATGTGGGAGATACAATCTGGAGGAGTTTCCAGTGGAGCAAATGCAGATGGATTTCTGCTGTCAGATGCTCAGGAGTGCCGGGGCTCCAGGACTCAGGGAGGAGCATGGCATGTGGTACACAAAGCAGGAGGGAGGGAAGCCAATCCCTGGAATCTGCCTCAGGGTCTGAACACCAGGCACCAGTTTCAGGATTAATCCAACCATTCCGCAGCCAAAAGCAACAGAGGAAAGAGTGAAGGTGCAGGAGTAAGCAGTGATTTGCATTTCTGTAGGAAAGACTGTGACAAGTAAAGGCTCTGGGAATCCAGTGAGAGAGTCACAGAGTTCTGACACTGGGACAGAGGCACCTCTTCTGTGGGGTGTTGAGTAACGACTGAAGGGAAAGCCACTCCTAGCCCCAGTATAGGTGATTTATTCTTTTGCTCTGGACTCTAAAGAGACTGGAATTTTGGTCAGGAAATACAGAACCATATGAATGATGCAAGCCAGGACTGCTCCAGAACCAGAGAATTGAGCCTTTGTAGGATAACTAGAAGAGACTACAGGAGACTTTCGTGTCATTAACTGCCAGGAGTGGACTGCTTTATCTGAAAACAGGTATTGCTGAGTGGTAAATAATGTCAGAAACAAAACACAGATTCTCTCCTTTTACCAACACCTTACTCGGCCTCAGTGTGGATTTTGGTTTGAAATCTCACTAACTGAGCCTCACTGACCAATTTTAACCTTCATCCCTGTTCCTCAAAGGGTGAACTGTCAGGGATTTTGTTGCTATGCACTATTACGGCTGGGAAAACCTTTGTAATTCCAATTGATCTTTCTTATCTCTTCTGCCACTCTCCATTACAGGAAAAAGGAGAGGGGGAAGCAGCTGTCTCCTAACAACGATCATTTTCTTGGCTTTTACACCTTGACACCTCTCAGTATTCTGCATGTTCAGTACCTGCCAGGTGCGGGTGATGCCTAAAGCCAGGGACAGAACAAACCTCCCAACACAGCCCTGTTAATGCCAGGTGAGAAACACCTGATCCTCAAGCCAGTATGGGGAATAAAGTGATGAAAGGAAGGAGAACAAGTATTATAAAACAACTTTAGGTTTTGTTTCCTTCAAGAACAGAGTAATTTTCTTTTTTTAGGAAGGCACTTACTCATTACTAATCTACAGGCATTAAAAATTAGTGTCCTTAATAAGCTGGGAAGGACACTAAAATCATTTTTGAGAAGAGTACAAGTGCTAAGTAATTCATGCAAGTAACAAAAGCACTTCAGGGCTAGAGCAAAATCCAGCAAGCACTGTTGTGTGTATTCCCAGACCAAGGAACAAAAGGGAACATGGCTCAAGTGTGATTTCTGGATTCACCACTGAAGGAGTTTTCTAAGTCCATTTAAGTGAATTCTGAAAGATGAACTTCACTGGGGCACAGGCCTACAACCAGTTAAAAAAACCCCAAACATTCTCAAATGTACCTTTTTACAGCATTAGGCACCAGCCACCTGTAGAGATCTGGGGTTTCTATGCCCCTCATCACGTGGTGTTTAATTGTAGTTCAATTCATCAGTTTTACTCGTTGCTTAGATTTCTCATTATATTGCTACACACATAAAACTCCCCACATTATTTGTGCTTGGTGACCCCTCAAAACATCATCATTCAGCACTCAAAAGGACTGGCATTTTCTCCATAAGTATTTAAAAGCAGTTTGACTGAACAAATATGTTTCATTTGCAGAGCATTCTAGGAGGACTGGAAAGAAAAAAAAGAAGAATTAAATTGTACCCTATGGACAAATATCCACTTCTTCATTTTTCTTGCAAGTATCCAGATCTACACTAAGAAAAATCTTCCACAAATACATTGTGGAAAAACCAACATTTTTGCCCACTGTGATTTGAATATTCTAATTCTGTCCAGCTGCATGTCTCTGTGAAAGCCATCATTAGATCATTTTCTGTCCCATAGCAACCACTTTGTTTTCTCAGGGAAATAAAATATTTTCACCTCCTCAGGCAATACCTTTCTCTGCGTGGTTCCATAAATGAAGCTGTTTGTAATCCAAAGCAAACATCCCAATTTACACTGGGCTTCTCAGAGATTTATGTCCAGGGATGTGGAAAATAAAATGCTAGCCAGAGGCTCTTCTAACTCTATATATGTGTGCATGTACACAGTGAGAGTGAAAATTCCACATTTGATATAAAAAGCCTGGGTTTTTAATAACATTTCCTTATTTAAAATTGCAGATTGAACTTATTAATTTACATCAATTAAACAAATATTTGGAAGACAGCAATAGAAAGAAGAGAGAGGTATTGTTTTAACAGTCTGAAGGTGCAATGATAATTTATGTCTGAATTTACTGAGTGATATGAAAGTAAATAAGACACCAGAGACTTTCAAGCCATGTGAGAGGATCTTCCTGTAGCTGTCAGAGGTGACAATTTCACAGTAATCCATAAACTTCAGGGCTCTTGGCCACAGCCACCAATTCTCCAACAAAGGTTCTCAGTTCTTTACCCCAGCTCTCTGTGGAGCTGAGTTTGTCTTTAAAAGGGTTTTTTAATTATTAAATCACGCTAAAGTGACTATACTTATTTTAAATAATTCACTGATGCTGTTTCACTGTGCAAGTCACTGCTGAAATTCCCCACAGGCATTACACAGAAGCAAACGTGGAGAGAGAGAAGCACAGAGTGGAGTAAAAAGCCACCAAAGCAGTGGCAAAAAACCCCACAGAAGCAGAATTTGTTCTACCCTGTGACTCACTGTGATCACCTGGGAGCTTGAGTGCTGTCCCGACCGTTGTCTCCATTCAAATATAAAAAGACTTCAAATTTTTACTTTTTTAAAAATTTGGTAATCCTATTATGTCTTTACGTGGCATCCAAATGTTACTGATTTAAAGTTTGAACAATGAGGGGCACTGGAACGTGCAAAAAGTCTCCCAGGGGAAAATTGAAATGCTTGGGAGATGGAAGGCTAAACAGGATGCACACACCCATGCAAAACTCTGTAGGAAGAGAGGAAGAAAGAAAAATAAGATTCAGCTGGCTGTTGTACTACTCCAGCTCTTTAGGAAATCTTATTTCTCCACCTAAATTCTGAAAAACAAAACACTGAGTAGGTTACAATGGTAAAAGCCAAGATGAAATGTCTCCATCTCTATTTAGCCAAGCTTTTCAAACCAGTGCAGAAGGAAGACAGGTAGGAATCAGTTTGTTCTCACAGTACAATTCCAATTTTTTTTTGTCATTAAGCTTTAATACAAGGCAAAGACATGAAGTGAACAGCGTTTCAATGATGATGCAACGTGATGGGTGCATTGCATAATGTCATAGGATATCAAAAGATGTGTCCTGGTGTAACCTCCCTCACTCCCAGCGAGAAGCTCCTGAAAATGCAGGAGGTTCTTCACAGCTTGGAAGCCATTACTGGAAAGTTGTCACTTGTTTTCAATAACTGAGCAGGATTTGTGACTACCCAGCCTCAGTGGTCCAAATGCTTCGTTATGAAACCGTGCCTTCATTAGCTTCTGCAAGGCTCATCCTTCTCCTCCCATTCGTCACGGCTCCTGGCACATGGGCACGGAGGAGAAGGGGACAAAACCCACTTCAGGCAAGTGCTGTGCTCCTTCCTTTGGGGGCCGACTCAAAGCTGAGCTGATGAAACCAGAGCCCCCCAGGAGGGTGTCACATTCCATCAGTCAGGGGTGCCTGGGAGAGGGGGACAGCTCAGTCACTGTGTGTCCCGGGACAGGGAGCACTGATCTAAGAGCTTGCTGGGCTCAGGGAACTGCTAAACCACCAGCTAAGTCAAGCCCAGATCAGCTCAAAGCTGCTAAATTGATATGAATTAGTGGAAGCAGGACTAGCAGTTTTGCGGATTGGTTTTCTAACCTGTTTTGCGTTTTTCATTTTCAGTATTTTGTATAAATTCCTCCACACTTTCATCCTTTTAAGAAGTAGATCAGCTCTCAATGCCTTTTTTATAGAAGAAAGGTGATGCCCCATACTGTGTGTTTATGAACAATTTATCAGTTAAAGATGGAGCGGAATTAGGAGCCCCTGAGCTTTTAATTCCTTGTTAAGTAATTGTCACGGCAGCTTCTGACAGGAACAGAAAAATGTCATAAAACAGAGCTAAGCAGTCCTCAAGATAATTTCCAGCTTCTAATAAAACCAGAGCAGGTACATCTATACATTCCTTTACAAAGCCTGTAACCATGGTAGGAAACACAGCACAATCTGATTCTGACAGCCTGAAATCCTCGTTATGCCACAGTTTGAATAAAAAGTTTTAAAAATCTCCAAGGTCACTTCATGGTAACTCTAAACCAAGAAACCAAGAAACCTAATCAAACAGCATTGAAAACTTCCTTCATCTTAGCTGGGGCTCGGGGGCAAGGCTTCAAACATTCCTGTTACAGCACAGCACCACCTTGGCTGAAATAACATAAAATGCATTGAAAATACATTGGGGAAGACCAGAGAGGGAAGTTCTAAGGGGAGCTCTGAGCAAACATTGGCAGGAGATTGGGGATTGACTGCCGGGTCTCCAGGATGGAGAGCAGCTTCCCACCTTGGGCAAAGAGCACAGGACACTGCACAGGAATTGAGAGGGGCGACAAACGGGAACATTTTCATTAAAACGCTGGTTTCACCAAACTCTTCTCCAGACTCTCCTCATCTTCTCCAAAATCGAGAAAGGTGCTGTTTGAAATATCTAAACAGCTCTGAGTGGGCCAAGGCTGCAGAGGCAAATTAAAAGCTGGCAGCCCTATCAGCACTGGAGTTCCCAGGCACTGTCAGTCTTCATGAACACCAGTCCAAGGGAATCTCCGTCCTGACAATTTCCTACAGCAGCGTGGAACTACACACGGAGAAATTATTTCTTTCTTTCAGACACAACAGTGACATGTGATAATAATTCATTTTTTCTAACTGAATGTCTCTCCCCAGTTTAAGTGACTTATCTCCAAATAATAGAGAAGGAAATGAAACCATAATACACAGCACTTACCCAGATGATTTATTCCTCCAAAATGTACTGCACGAGCATCAAGGAAAACAAGGAATCTGAATCATGTCTTACACTCATCATGGAAAATGTACTGGCTAATCTGACTTTAAAAGTTTCTTTGGGTTTTAAGAGAACTCTGAGTGGGGCTTTTGATGCTCCAACATGCATTTAAGTTCTGGAAATAATTCCTCTGATCCAGAATCAAACACTTAGTCCCACTCACTTCTGGAACTCAGATACACAAGGTGATAAAGTAGATTTAAAGTGTCAGAAGAGTAAATATCCCAAAAACAACACAAACTATGTTTAACATTCCCTTTATACTTCTGATCATACTCATCGCCTGAAAAATCTCAGATTTTTGTTCTTTTCTAAAGAATTGGAAGGATTTTCTTTCCAGTTTTGAGAACTTAATTACTCTAAAATGGCTTCTGTCACTCACTGCACCATGAAAAATGGATATGCACATTCCCAGATGTCTGGACACATGTCCATGGAAAAGTGGGCTTGCTGTAGGCATACCACAGGAACTCTTTATGTAAGCTTTCCTCGTCGAAACCGTTCCTGATAAACATTTTACAGGAATAAATTTGAGCCTGTATATTCTACAGCCATCCTCCCTGGAATTCTGCATGGCTCCTGCAGACACCTTGCAAAAGCCAGGGCAGCATCGAGACCATTGCCTCAATTAAATTCCAGAGCTGGCATGATCAGAAGGATTTCAATGCCCAAATTCTGATGACTTTGAGGAAAAAATAAGCAGTTATTTTTTTAACAATTAAAAAAAATTCCATCTTACAGTGTTCAGTGAAATTTGGAGTCGTTGCAAATCACATTAAAACATCAATACACTAAAACAAAGTAAAATAAATCTGTGTATTAAGCAATAACCATTTCCATCAAAAGAGCCTGGAAAAAAGAATCCTATCTGTATTCATGGAAATAAAACATTCCTTTTTTTATGCAGAAGTTTTCTAACCACGCCTGTCCTTTTTCTGCTGCACATTTACTGGTTTTCCCAGGTCAAAAGGAAGGTAGGCCCACATGGAGCAGCCTACCTGCACACAGAATCCTTGCTGAAGTGTCATCTGCAGGAAAACTGGGAGATGAGGTGCTGAGCTGCATTATTGTTCCCTGACAATCTAAACATCCCAAACTCCTCGCAGTAACATCACTTTTAAAATAAGAGAGTGTTTACTCTCAAACATCTCAATAAGTCATGGCCCCTTTGGCACAGGGGCTGGGGTCATGCAGAATTGAATCACTGCTTTAGATAAATGATTTCATATGGGCTGGTGCAATATAAAACCATTTTAGGAAGATTATTCTATTAGTTGCAATGAATACAATAAACACACTTTATTCTGTCCATCTTGTCAACGTTCTGAAGGCCAAATGTGGAGTTTGGAGTCATTCTGAGCCCAAAATTTTTAACAGAATCATAGAATGATTTGGGTTGGAAGGAATCTTAAAGATCATCTTGTTCCATCCTCCTGCCATGGGCAGGGACACCTTCCACTATCCCAGGTTGCTCCAAGCCCCGTCCAACCTGGCCTTGGACACTTCCAGGGATGGGGCAGCCACAGCTTCTCTGGGCACCCTGTGCCAGGGCCTCCCCACCCTCACAGGGAAGAATTTCTTCCCAGAAATCCTCTTTATTTACCACCAAGTTTAGCTCAAGTCAGCAGATTATGGGTCTATGAAGCCTTTCCTTGTGGGAAAGCTGTGCACCTGAGGTGTTCCATGTTTCATTGATTTTCCTTTACCAGGAAGAAGAGCACCAAAATCAGACCTTTCTACTACTGCCCCCAAACAGAGAAATGACCGTGGTTTAACCCTTACCTGACAGCAACGGGTTCCAGGGACTCCTACTTGGATATGGGAAGCTGGATCCTTCAAGAAGGGCAAAGGAACGAAGGCAACATCAAAAAGAAGTTAGGTGTCAGAATTCCATTTTAAGGGGAGCATTTGAAAGCAGAAACCCATGGAAGCAAAGCTCTTCTGATGGCATGATTTGAAGATGGAAAAGTGGACGGAACAAACATTTGGAGGAGATGAGGAAGCAAACTCCACTTCCTCTTACTTCCTCCTGCTCTGCTGTCCCTGCCACTCTGAGCATGAAATGAGGAAATGAGAGTGAGGGACTGGAAGGTCGGGAAGAGCATTAAATGGGATTAAGGCTGGCACAGGAAGGCGGAAGGCACAGGACTTGGAAGCCTGGAATATCCTAGTGATATACCTGGAACAAAGAAACGCTGCTTTGAGTGACAAACGTGCAAGTCAGGGACCAACATCTGCAGTGGGGGACAAGACACCACCAGCACCCCCTTCCCTGGAAGCACGGCAGCACCGGCACGAAAACAGCTCGCAAAGCACGTGCTGCAATTAATTCAAACTTAAATCACAACCTCGAAATTATTTCCCTCTGTTTCCTCGCTGTTATTCTTTGGTTGGGTTGGGAGAATTCATATTTTACAACCTGAAACCAGCCCGAGTATTTTCTCTGCGATTTTCAGCATCAAGTATACTGCAAGAAGTTCACAAAATACTCATCGCAGTGGTTTTAAATATTTAGGGCATTCTGTTATTGTCGCTATTAATCTCTATCTGCTTTTTAAGCAGCCACACAACTCAGTGCCTTGTTTACTACGCAGCCCTGAAAATTTCACACTCTTTCAATCTTTTATCTTCTAAAACGTCAGACTAGGCTGAGTTTGAAAGCATTATTTTACAATGTACTCTGCTGCAGTTCATGTCTGGATGTCTGCAATTCCAAAGAATATCCTTACAGTTGGGGAGGTTGGAAGAGTTCTGCTTTAGAAGACTGCTTTGTTCAGTGGCATGATTCCATATTTCAGGAAGCTCTTTTTAACCACACTCCCACAGGACTCTCATATCGAACACCATTATCTAAAGTATTTGTTATGTTTAAAACAGCCCTGGAATATTTTGTTTAGAATGGCCCATAAGTTTCAGAGTTTTGATATTTTAGGGATCCAATTACGATCTTGAACAGTTGCCCTGTAAATACAAGCCTAACCACAAGCAAACAAGGGCAACAGTTGTGCTTTAATTTTCTAGGAATCTGGAGCATCAAAGGGTATTTCTCCAATAAGCTGAAAAAGAAAGAAATATCTGCATAATCCAGGGACTGAAACAACTGTACAGTGAGATACTTAAATGCCCCTTAATAAATTAATAAAGGAAAAATTTGAAGAGGTTTTTCTAGTAAGTGGATCCTGGTGGGTTGAAGTGTTATTTCAATTATTACAGCATTTGATGTGTTTAGCTCTACCTTCACGAAACATTCCACATGTTACACACAAGAATTGTCTCTCTTTGTGCCCCAAGGCTGCTAGAGCAGGAAAGGATACTCCAAACTACACCTCTGGGACATATTAAAGAGCAAGAAGGAGGAGTGAGAAGGAATCAGTGTTCTGAGCTGACAGGAGTGACAGAGAAATAAATAAAAAACCCCCTGTTCCTGATAGTTTCCAGGAAGCTCAAGCAGCAGGTACAACAATGTGGCATTGAAATCCTGAGGGGGAGTCGCAAGGAAAATAAGCTTGTGCTGGAAAATTGGCAACTGGCTTTTTCATTCAAATAACAGGTAGTCAAGGGGAAAAGAAGAGAAAAAGCAAACGTTGCCAATATTTTGGCATTTGTAGGAGTTCTCCAAAAAAAGCTTATCTAGGTTCTCTTCAGCTTTAACCTGAGAAAGAAATGCACATTAATGCTGCAAAGGAGCTGACACTTTTAATCTGCAGCCCACTCAGCCAAGGAACATCCACTTATACACCCTCATGCATTATTCACCAGGAAAATTGAAATAATCTGCCCGTGGTTAAGCAGCTCGGAAGCAAATGCAAATCAAGGGAAAGCAGCTGAGAACGAGGATCATTCACAACTCCTGACACTCCTCCACACGACTGGAGCCTCCCGTGGGAGCAGCCAATCCATTACAACCCCAATCCCGGCGGCTGGGCCTGGGAATTGGCCTCTTCCTGTCCTGGTGGCACAAGCACTGACCTGTGGCCATGCTTGGAGAAGGACCTCGCTCAGTTTTTATTCGAGTAGATTCTCACTCCTTGTCAGTGAAGGTGGGTCCTTGGGCACACACCTGAGAAAGTCTGCTTCTTTATTTTTATTATGATTACTACCATTATTATTTATTATTATTATTATTATTATTATTACTACTATTAGCCTGTGATCATTCTAGCACTGTTTACAATCATCTTCATTCTTTATCTGACTTGCGAAACTTTGGGCACGCAAAATAAAGTTATATAGAACAAAATCTCCAGTTTTTTAAGAGGGAAGAAGTTATTGCTGTCACCACCTTCATTTTCGATTCAGAGATTTCATGCGAAGTATCTTAGGCCCTGATTAATTAGTTTGTTATCTTTAGGAATATACATTAAGTTCAGAGAGAATAAATTCATTTTTTGCCTCCATCCCAGTCAGCTGTTTTGAAGTTATCCACCATTACTTCCAGGCTAATGTGAACAGGAGAGGGATGCATAAATCTTGCAAGTTTATACAAATTACCCTGGATAAATTCTCCATGAAATCTACATAAATCTTATGTCATGAAGTATTTCCATGCACCTGAATTTATCATCGGGGTGGTTGTAAACACTCAGGTGGTTGTAAGCTCCGTGCATTAATGTTCTTTATCAGAACTTAATAGCTTTAACCCCTCTGGTTTCAAGGAAAACCATTCCAGTTTTGTTTGTGTTTAGTTTTTCCCCACAGATTTTCCACAGCAAAATAACTTTCAATTCAGTGGAATTGGATGGAATTGGCTACTCTAGACCTGATTTCAGGAAATTACAAAATGACAGAAAGCAGAGCACATTCCTGTCATAACCATAAAACTATAAAGTGTAAAGTAATGAATAAAAAATCAGATAGGCTCCACTCTAGGTAGCAAAAAAATCCATTAGGGTCATATATTTTTGCAATCCTTTCAAAAATATATTTGACTATCAGAAAGCCTAAAGAAAAAAAATCCTAAATGTCAGATATTCCAGGTAAAATGAGAAAAAAATGTCCCTACACCCAGAATTCACTATGAAAAATTGCTCCAGTAAGAATTTGGCGACTTAATTGCATTTCCCTTCATGGATTTGGAGTGAAATTCCCTGTGTTGTAGTGACTCTGTAGCAACAGACACCACTCAGCCAAGGGAAACAGGAGCCCAGGACAGAGAGAACAGGGTTGGGCCCTTCCTTTATGGAAAGTAACCAAGACATTTTTAATGTCCATATAATCCAGACCAAAACTCTGCTGCCATGGGGCCTTCTGGAAGATTTCCACAGAGATCTCCACTCCTCCCCAGGCAGCCCAAGCCCAAGCACACCCCCAAAGAATGTTATCTCTAATTTGGGCCTTCAGAGGTGATGCTTTCACTACAGAGTTACAATAAATATTCCACAGACTGGAGGTATTTCCTTGCCAAAAATTACCCCTACATTTCAGATCAACTGAAAGCTTAAAAAATCCTTTGCAATAAGCTATTTATGTCACTGGCACGTTGTAAACACATCCTTAAAATTAAACTGATTGTTCATTTAGGTTGAATAATTAAAAATCTGCTATTTCAACTGCTGACCCAGGATAGAAAGCAGTGGCATCCTAGAAATAAAGGAGATTAAATATATGCCCAAGGATTTTGCAAATACTTCAGAACTCTCTTCACATTTAAACTAAAATGACCTTATCCCGAATTTTCTGCAGTGAAAGAGAAAGTTTTGAGTATCAGCAGAGATCTGACTTTGATTTCAGGTTTCATTTGTGTCAGTGCTAATTACACTGATTTTTTTCTACGTGTCTGCAGGGAAAACAAAACAACACAGAAAGGTAGCCCAAAAGGCTTTATTTTATGCACATGTAAATCTTGACTCTGTGTGTTCAGTTTGATGTAACTGAAAGATATCCAGCTTTTGCAGAAAATATTCTTTATCTAATGAGAAAAGACTGATCTGGATTTGATCAGTTTAAGCCACCCATTCCCGTCTTGCCACATCAGGAGTAAGCAACTCTAAAATGTTATTTAACACCATGCCAAAGCTATTGGAAAAGGGCACCCAGCAGAAGTGACTTTGTATTCTCAAAGTCAAATGTTAGAGTCTTGACCAAAAAAAAGAAAGAAAAAAAAATCTAGAAAAAACTTGCTAGAATTCTGAGACTTCTTTACCATATGATACTTGCCTGACCTTCCCTTATTGCCTGGGAGCAATTCAACCAGAATGGGGAATTTAATCCTCCACAATATGTATTTTAATGACTCATTGTTTTCCTATTTCTTTCTAGTTCCTGCAAAGCCTAATGGACTTGAGCGTGATTATTTAAACGCTGCAAATGAAAAAAAGAATAAAAAACCTCAAGGAATAGAGCAAAAACAAAAAGTGGAGATGCAGCAAAGGACATTCTAAAATTGGAGCCCGTTTTGTTAGGGATGGGAGCAAAGTGTTGGAGCCATATGCTGGTGTAACACAGGCAAACTGGATACACAGCTTATGTCACTGCAGCTTGCTCCTTCACAAACAGCTATGGCAGAAAGAATCCCCAAATTTGACATTGCCATTTGCATGCAGCTCCAGATCACTACCAACATTTGGATATCAGAAGTCCATTAGAGTTTGTCTTCCTGTGTCAAGAACATGCTGTTTCCAAATAACAAATAGAAATAAATGCGTTTTAAGCAACTCCTTACTCCCTGCTTACTGCATTTTTTTTTTCACTTGGGCAGAACACACAAAGCAGAAGAGAAGCAGATTTTTCAAATCTGCACAGTTATCTTTCAGATGGCATAGGACACAGCCCAGCAGCTGCCAGGAAGGAAAAAAAAAAAAAAAGATTTTGTCTTTTTTCTTCTCCAACAGGAAACCCAAACACACCCTAAGATAAGGCCCTAGCCTAAATCCGCAATAATTTCAGTAGCTTTTATCCAGATTTACACTTCTTTAATGCAGAACATGATTTGTCACTTGCATAACAGAGTTCAGACACCAGAAAAACTCCCCCTGTCATTTGAAGTTTCTCCCTCCTCAGCTGGCACAGTACGAACTGCAACTGGTGATTTGGGCACAGCCATGGGTGGACAGAAACACAAACTGCGTTTGGATAATTCCACAGTGGGGTTTTTTATTCAGAAACAAGAAAATAAAAGTAAAACAACGAACAAATCCCAAATTCTGTTAAGTCTACCATCTGATCAAAAAGTTCTTCCCAAGCACTGTTCCCTCCAAATCTCTGGACACATCAAAAATTACGTGTAACTGCATAGAATTTCTGCCAGTACATAACTTTGAAATGTACTCTCTAAGATAAGAGCCTGGACTCCACAGAAGGGTGAGAAGCAGTGTTAGCCCACAGGGATTTTGACTCAACTAGATCTCCCTCACTTTAAAGAAAAACCCCACAAAAAACCCTTCAGTGCAGGCATGTGGAGAGAAAGCTCCACCAGCTTTGGAGGTAGAGTGCCTTCCAGCTTCAGTTTTCGTCAGGAAAGATGATGAAAGGGAAAACCTTCTCCATCCCACCATCATGAGAAAACAAATGTCCTCCCACTAAGCACAGCCAAAGCAGCAAGGAAAAAACCCCCACACGAAAAGGTGACAAAAAGGAAAACAGAGTCCTGTGTTAAAAACCTAAAGCATGTCCTATATTAGCGATCTAGCTAATGAAATTCGCTTTCATTTAGTTGAAATAAACAATATCAGATTAGTTCCTGTATTTTTTTGTCTCTCTTGGCTAACTTCACACATAAGAACATTCCTCTGTTGCTTATGAAGATGTATGAAGAAGCATTGCTATGCTAATGGATCAAAAGATCAAAAATATTCTGTCCTAAGTACAGAGTGGGAAGGAATAAAGTCACCAGACTCTTGGGATCACTTTTAACTACTTTTAACTCCTAAACTCCAATCTAAATGTCACAGAACTTACAAATGTGGAAGTCCCTGGATGCAGTCAGAGAATTGTTTTCAAAAGAAGGAGTTTTAGCTTCGGATCAATCAAGCACTGAAAAGGTGGCAAAGATTACCCTGCACGGGGTTGGAATTCAGCCTTGCTTTCTTTCAGGATCAGGGAATAATTGTCTTTATCCCAATAATCTTACAGTTTTGTACAGAATTTGCTTGAGGGAAGCAAAAATCAACATATGCAGAAATCATTGCAACTTTCTCAAGAAGTCCCTAAAGAAGTTTCCTAAAGAAAGGGTTGTACCTTACAGGGGAACAGAAGCTGAATAACGCAGGCAAAGGACTGGGAGAGCACAGAGGTGCAACCCAGAACAGAGAGCTGGCACTGACAGAAGTGACAGGAAAATGAGGAAAGGTGACAACAAAAGAAAGAAACAGGAAAGAAAACGCAATTAAATGGGAAAGTGATCCAGAAGAGGCAAGATGCAATCAGCTGGAAAAATAACATCTTTATTTGGGGTGAAATTAGTAGTTAGCCAAATCCAATCCGGGATTTGAGTGCAGGGGGCTGAACAGAAGGCTCTGAGTGCTGCAGCTGATCACAGACATTGTTGGGGCAGACAAATGACCTCATTCCAAGCATTCCTAAAGCCACACTGATGCTGTCAGGCTACAGCAACAACCTCCCTGCTTGGAGGCTTTCAGAGTTAAACACAGTCCAAAGCTAAGCTCAGGGCTACGGCTTCCAGCCTGTGGCCTCCCAGGGGCTGCCTCTGAGCACATGTAAAAAACTTCTGGGATTGCCTTCAGATTTTTGTCTTGGTTCCAGTTCAAGGAACTTTTTCTTGCCTTTCTGCTACACTGCAGGTCACTGCAAGTGGTTCTCTGCTGGTTTTTTGGGTGTCCAGCCCAGGAATACCAGCTGTGCCACAAAGCAGGACCCCAGTGCTTGCCCCTGCAGCCAGGTCAGTGCCAGAGTCCCTGTGTGGGCTGGGGGCTGCTCCCAAAGACCAGAGCATCTCCTTTCCTCCCCTCAAGATCCCTAACTCCTACTCATTTTTAAGACAAGGGGACCACAGGGTTTAAGCACAACCCCCCAGAGCAGATCAGGGAGAAAAGGGCATCAGGCTCCTCAGCGTCTCACATTCTTCAGATAACTGCTTAATACTGAGTGCTAAATAAAATTGCCCTGGAATACCTGTGGATAAGGGGGGAAATTTCTGAGCCACCAGTACTTGAGAATCCTTTATTCAAAGGCATTTTTCATGGAATTATCTGGAAATAGTCAATTGACTGCTGAAATATAGCTAACAAAATGTACCATTCCACTCGTTATTTTATTTGTTTTTATATGCATCATTTCCTGCCTTTAATTTTAATTCCATGCCCTCTAAGAAATGCAATCTCACAGACAGATCTTCCCCTTTATTTTCCTGTAATAATAACATAGCAGTTTTCTCTAGCTATTTGCAATCTCTTCGTTCCCTTCACAGCTTTTCCAAGCCATGGAATGAAGAATTATGTAAAAATAGGCCACAAGAAACCAGACACACTTGATCTGCACAGCAAAAATAGAGCTCTTTAGCACCTGGCATTCTCAAGAGTGTTAATGAAGCTGGCAAGATAAGCCAGGCTTTGACCCAAAATAAAAACCTTAGCCCTCAAAAGAAGGATAAATCTCAACTAACACAAAAATTCTGTCTTTAGGTTTCTTGCAAGGTGTGACCCCAGACATCTGGACAAGGGCTACATGCACAAGCAGAGGGATTGGGCTTCCCATAGGTGGGAAATGCAGGAAGAGGGCAAGCAACTCACATGAAAACATTAATTTTAGCCTGTTATAATCCCTGAGGGCAAATTACAAATAACACCCTGGTGCCTGCAATCCCAGCAGTGCTCATGGCTGAGAGGGAAGCCAAAAGAAAGGAAAGGGACTCAAAGGATGAACCACCAAGGCTGCACTTGGAAGGCTTTTTTCAGGAGCAACAAATAAATTCTTCAGGATAAATAATCAGTTGGGGTTGAATTACAGATTTGATAAGGCACACTTAAAACTGAAAACACATCACAGAATTTATGTTAAATTTTGCTACCTCAGATGTTCCAAAGAGATGTAAGAGGCTGTTTCCCGAGCTGCAAATGCTACAATGCAAAAGATTATGCAGAGAGAATGGAAGTTTATCAAGTACTGGAGTTTTTAGTAAGAGAATAACATGGGAGGAGGGACAAAATCTGGACTTCTGGAGTCAGCAGAAATACATAATTAAGAGAAACCAGAGTTACTACTACATGTACACAGATTAAACAATCTTAATGCTGTAAATCTGCAATTCAATAAATCTTTTGTTGTTTTCATTCAGCGTGGATTTCATCCAATTAGAGCCACTGGGCTGGACAACATTTACTCTGCAATTTTTTCTGAATTAAGGTGGTATCATAATTCTGTCTTTTACGAATGATTCTCAACAATTACTTCAGCAACACTGCCTAGAAAATGGAAGAGAAAACAGGCTTTTGGCTTCAAAAGCTGCAGATGAAATTATCAAGACGCATAGAATGGATAAGTGGAAAAAAAAATCAAAGCAGAACGGAGATTTGCTAAGGAAACAAACTTGTTGGACACCACCAGGTGTCCCAGGCCATGCAGGACATCCAGCAATGAAACAAAACTGCAGAAATAAAAATCTCCAGCTTATTTAAATGGAGAGGGAATGTCAGAAAAGGTTCAAGTGGTATCATTAGGTTTGGATTCCCTGGAATATCTGTCCAGGGTCCCAAGGAGACCTGATTTAAATACTCAAAGTGTTTACTCTGAAAACGTCTTCCACAGTGTGACAAGACCTTGACTTCAAAAGCTGCATCTTACCCTGAGCTCCACAGGAAAGACTCAGAGCCAGCCCAGGAGATTGAGATATAAATGGGGTGACAGCAGCAGCGTGAAACATTGTGAGCAGTGTGAAATACAGTGTGAAATATTACACTCATTACAAAGCTCTGCGCTCCAGAGCCTGTCCCTTTATCAAGCCTCATCTGTAATTTGACAACAAACAGGCTTCTGGGATGATACTATTTCCTTTTAAAGAGGCTGAATATTACCAGATCAATTTTCACAAAGTTCTGACAGTAGTACCTTGTTATTAAAATCAGAGTATTCATAAGGCATTAAAACAAATTTCTTCAGTGAAGCCTCAGTTCTTAATATGTCAAACCATTATATATTGAAAGGAAAACATAACATCAACTTCATTTATATAAATAAAGGAGTTTGACTGGAAACTGGCATGTTGAGCTGTTAAAAATGATGTCAATATAAATTCAGCACAGCAGAAAGAGGAGTTGCAAGTAAGGGAGTCAAGGCAGTGTAATAAATCTGTTCAAAACAGAGAATATCAGCAGTTACTGAATAGTCTTGCTTAACCCTTTCCACATTTATTTGAACCAACGTAAAAGTGAGATAATAGCCTTGAAATCACTAAGCTCATGCAAATACTGAGTTTTATATTCATAGGAAGTTTTTTTCTAAATACAAATATTTGTTTCATATGATTGGAAAACTAACAAAATTACATCTGTATTTGGAAGGCTTTCCTCATCCAGATCCAATTATTCCATGGATGTTTTTCCCTTCCCCAAATGGGATTTATATCGAACCTAATTCTTTTCCATAAAGCAATGATGAAGATCCACACTGGCACATAAAAATCCTCATACTCACAAACCCAAACTTGTGCCATCAGTCTTAACTTTGTGGTCTGCTTTTAGCCTAATTACAGAAAGGAAATTATTGGGTGCATAAAGAGGTTTGTGATGAAGTGCTCAGCATAAGGACCTACATTACACGCAGAGTTTCATGGGGGTTTTATTTTTCCTTCTGTTCCCTGTGGACCTAAAAGCTTCATGTTCTGGGATTGTAGTTCTGGGGATGGATTTGGGGGGTTCTGGTGAGGGGTTTCTCTGCCAGGTTTTTTAATTCATCTCTGCATTTACTTCGGGAAACACGGGCATTTTCTTCAGGAACCATTCCTGGCTATTCTTAACAATCTCTATTTTACCTTTCTATTTTTTTTTTTCTTTTAGTCTAGCATTTATTTCATGTGCTTTCATCTCTTCCCCCTGTGTTCTCACCATTGTAAATGGAAGGAATAGAGAGCCCTGGGAGCCTGCACACATCTCTTTCCCCACTTGTCCTGCCTCTATTTTTGCCCTGGCTCCGCTGTTCTGCCCTTTGAAATCCCGCGTGGCATTCGACACAATCTTAGAGAGCTCTTGAGGCTCGTGTGGAAAAAATGATTTAAAGAAAACACATTAACTTTTGAGGAATACCAGAACTCTCTGGGAGACTCTTCAAACAGTTTTCCTTCTGTGGCATCCTTTAGTGGGCAGCCTGGTATCTCAGGGCTGCATTGACACATCCCTTATCTCAGCAACCATTGGTCTCCTAATATCCTAATATTGGTGTGGCCATCGAAACCCTCCTGTTTTGTTACACTGAGACCTAGATATAGATATAATCATGATTGAAATGCACAGATCACATACTTCCAGGGGGCACAGCCTCTCAAAAAAGGCACAATTACAGCAAGTTTAGGGACACGGATTTTAGTGGAGCCTGAGAAAAGGTAGCAGAGGGTGCCTCAGATAATGCTGATCAAACTGCAGTAGAAATAAACCCCACCATAAATGTGGTGGTTTCTTATACTGGACTTAAACCTCAGAGTTTTTCTTCTCTGATATTTCAGCTCTGAGTCACTCAGGAAGGAAAATGTGGCACAGACAGCACAGCTGAGGAGCCTCAGCCACACTCAGGGTCCACTTGCAGATGCCAACGTGATTTTAGAAACAAAATATGTCTGTTTAAAGAAGGGGTGATCAACTCCAGAACAACTAAAACAAAAGGATCCAGCCCCATCAGATCACAGGACCAGGAGACAGTTTTCCAAATCCCATTTACAGTATTGCAGGTCTTTAACAAGACAAAAAGTTTTTCCTGGTTATAATCCAGTTCAAACAGGAGTGAGTTAATATAAAAGCCATAATCTGCACTGTGAGAAGGTCAGACAGCATGATCACATAAACCCCTTCCAGTTTTGTGATCTATGACCTATAAAACCAAATCAGAGGTGGCTGAACAAATTTCAGGTCACAGATAAACTCAAAAGTACTATTTTCTTTTTACATCCCCTCAGCCTAATTCAACTCTTTAACTAATTCTAGTAACTGCCCCTGTCTCCCAAAGACATCCTGGTGTAGGATCAGGCACCAGGCTGAAGCAGAAAGCAGATTCCTGAGGCGTGGGTCGTCTGCTGACCATTTCCAGTGACTCCAAGGGGAGCTACAGGGGTTACATGGATCCAGCTACCAGGCTGAACAACACTGGGACTTCCACTCACAGGGAGTAACTGAAAATCATGATTGGAAGTTCCAGGCTGACATTCCAGGCTGACATACATATTAGTTCAGAATTGCAGCATCTGAGGCGTTTGGGGTACTTGCACTGCTGTTTGCTCCCCACTTGACCCTTGGCCTGCATGTTGAGCTCAATGGCATTACCCTTTTATGGATTCCACCAGAATTCTGAGGACACTACAGCCCACTGAATTATTTTTTGTAAAGCAAGGAATTAACCTGATTCATTTGATAACCTGTTTGATATACAAATGTACATTCCATTTTCGTCCCTGTCAAAGCCACTGTCCCTGGCATCCTTGAATCACTTTTTCTACTTGTGTTTTATGGCTTTATTTCTCTTTTTAATTCCATGACTTGCACTAGTTCTGTACATGGCCTCTGATTTTACTCCCCTGTAGAGTCCCTCAGTGGGGTCAAGACAGTGAAAGCTATTTAAAAAACCCACCAAAGGCAAAAAAGCCACTACTGCTGAAAGGATCATGTCTTAGAGCAGCCAAACACTTGAAGGGCTCGGGAAAGGTTTCTGACCCGGCTGATGAAACAGCTCTGATGACAGGAATGTTGCCAAAACCAGCACAGTTCCAGCTGCTGGATACAATGGTCCCAGCCTGGAAGGTGCAGAGAAGGTGAGAGCCATTTGTGCTGCTGAGGAGCCAGTGGGCTGCAGGGCAGATCTGGAGGAGGCGGGAGCTGCAGGCCCTGCAAACGCTTCCAGCCATTTGGATCTGGGTGTAAAGATCGGGGCAAGGCTCAAACACAGAGCAATTTCCCCTTTCCTCTCCTCTGCCACCCTCCCAGGCATCTCCAGGGGATGTGCCAGCGTGACCTGCAGCCACTGCTCAGCCCAGAGTTCTGCCTGAGCCCAAAACTAGCTCAAGGGCACTGGAAGCAGCCTGGGATCCCTCCAGAGGGTTATTTTTGGCTCAGGTGCCAGGCTCTTCTGGTGCAGTCTGTAAAATGAACTCTAGGAGGAGTGGCTGTGGCAGTCGGTGCCTACCTGGCAGGTGGCAAGGACAAGCTGCAGGCTGGTTTACAAAACCAGGCCAGAGCATTCTGCAATCAGCTGTGCTTACATCAGCAGTTACACACAGCACCAGCTCTCTCCTCCCCTTCCTGCTCAGAATTTCAAGTGAGCCCCAGAAATGGCCACACACCTCAGGATTTGCACACCTCAGCCTGCAGTCCCTGTTACACGCACAGAATACACCCAAGTTCAAAGGCCAACAGCAACCAGCTTCTGAAAACAAAGTTTAAACTTTGAAATAAAGCGAGTTACTGCATGATTTTGTACCAACGCACACCCAGAAATAACTAACTTGTGATCAAAGGGAAAAGGAAAACCACTGTAAGTTTTTCAAGCTCTGCCCTACATTTCAGTATGTAATTACATTAACACACAATTCCCAGTTTTCCAATTTGTTTGCTGCCACGTAGCAAGACTGAGCACAGGAAATTCTATTTCTTGCAACCCTTCAGAGGAAAACAGAGAAATAATAGCAACAGATTTATTTCATACCATCCAGTATTTGTTTGCTTGCAACCCAGCCTAGACATCATTAATGCAAAGGGGTCTTTTCCTATGGACATGGGAAATAATTATTAATTAGCAGAGGTATTTGAAAGAGACTGCAAAAGGAACACAGGATGATGATATCCTACCACACAATATGCATTTAAAATGTGGGAAATTCGGATCTCGGTGGGATTACACTGATATCACCCTTTTTCCACGTTAAATGCTCACTCACATTTGAAACAGGTTAATGTTTCTCCCAAATGACAACTCCACAGGGCTACAATAGATGTTTCTGTCCCTTTTGCTTCTATTAAATAACAAGTGATAAAAATAGAACAAGTCACTGCACGCCACCGACAGTTTTGTAGATTTTCCTTTTGCTTTGCTGCCTTTTCCTCTCTCTGCTGTTATCTGTCTCAATCTGATTTTCCCCCAGCTTGAGGAGTATTCTGCAGGCATTTGATTGATGAAAATCAGAATTACTGAACCGTTCCCCAAACCCAAATAAGTAAGTAAACAAACAGAATATTCCTTCGGCTGGCCAGCATTTCACAGCAACACTTGCAGCTGAAAAACCAAGATTGCTGACCTCAATCACTCTCATCTAATTACAGAAAATGAGTTAGAAAAGCAATGCTACCACAAACCAGCTAATATCCTCATGTTCTGAAAGACCTGTTCTGCTTATTCTACAATAAAATACACGTTCCTTATGTTTACAGTCACAATGCCAGTTCAAAAACCCCACATTTTTACTCATACCTGAAAAAATGTCTAATTTCAAAGCAATTTCTCTACGTGGAAAACGTCTACAGACTGTATTAGCAGATGTTCAAAACTATCAAAATAAAAACACTCATGTGAAAGCACAGACAAACCATCACACACACACACATCTCTCTGCATAATTATAGAGGAATACAGGAACTCTGACTTGAAGCCTAGCAACAGTATCCAAGTATTAGTTAGTCTGCTAATCAACTCCCAAAAACTCGCACACCAGCTCAACGTGCTTCATCTTCCTCAAGCAAACAAAAAACCAGACAAAAGAATCCTATCCCTTCTAGCTGCAGAGCTGCAGAAGGACGAGATGCACAATAGAAAACAAACCTTGTTCACTTGAAGAGGAACAACCCATGTCATTTAGTCCATCTGAAAATTCATCCCATCACAAAGAACCAAGGCAAAAGAGAGATTTAAAAATAGGTTATCCAAGCCAAAGGATTATCAGCTTGCAACATACTTAATATCTGCATATCTGTAACTAATGAAAGCTTCAAAATTCTTACATATATGATTGGGTTTTGTACCTCCATCCTATAGGAGCCATAGTAAATTCTGTACAGCAAATGCTTCCTAAATCTGCTGTGCTCATTTACTCACAGACAGCTGCAGGCTGGATGAAAACAATCAGGGATTAACTTTTCTATTCATCACATCTTTTAATCCATTACTTTCTCTTAGTTTGCAACAAATAAACGCATAATGTTAAAGAAATTATAAATGTGCTATGGCTAGTTAAAAAAAAAGTTTAAAATTAAATTACTATTATTATTATTATTATCATTATTATTATTATTATTATTATTATTATTATTTATTTTTAATGGTGTGCAACTGCTGTACATCAGGGGTATCTGTAAGGTCTTCCTCAGAGCAGAAAAGAAGATGCAATAATAGTCACTGAGCTGGGATACACCTCTGGGTCCCAAAGAGTTCCAAAATAAGCAATAATTAAAATAAGCTACCCTGGTGCTGTTATTATTCCTCGAAAAAGCTAATTTGGGGGCATGATGAATTGAAATAATCTGGGAAGCCACACTAAGCATTTCATACAGCTCGTAAAACAAGTTTCTAAGTACCTTATGGTAATAGGGTTTCCTGCTTTATGAAAAATACTATTGTAATTTGTTTCAAATAGGATTACTTTTTAAATGATATGGCAATTTTCATTCACCTTTCAACCATCTGCCGAGAAAACAAAAGGGATTCCCTCATAAAAGACATAAATACAATGAAATCTGCATCTCGCTTTTAATCCTTTATGGGTATCCTTTTTTTCCTGTGCTTGGAATCCTTTATCTTTTCTGTTTGATTCAGTCTTACAGAACTGCATCATCCCAGTCTGGAGTAAGAACTTTCCTGGTAGTAACAGCCAGGTGGGTTTTACTGGACTAAAGCCACAGGAATCCCTTGCAAGGCTTTTTCTTTATAGGTTTGTTCACACTTCTCCATGGGCCACTATTCTCACCTTTTTTGGCTCTAAAATAAATATTGTTATATTTTTCTTCTTTTTCCAGAACAGCTGGAAGTCTTATGATTATTGCAAAGAAGCTTATTTTGTATATGCCTAATTTTCACATCTGTCTGATGTGAGTGCCTTACAATTAAATTAAAACAAGAAGGAAGAACAGTCTCGGTGGGATTTGACCTGTAGGACAAAGATTTGGTGGCTCTGCTGTAAATCAGAATTTTCTACTGCTAATGTAGAGTCTAAAATAATTTCAAAGTGCAAAGAGATTGGGATTATCAAATGAACTTAAAATAATAACAAGGTTTAATGAACACGTTTGGTACCAAAATTCAGAATCTGACCAAAAATACACTTTCTGAGAGATGAGTGGTGAAATGTGTTGGGGAAGATGAAA
>VZRS01005618.1:0-25370 GCA_013398055.1 Ifrita kowaldi
TGTCCTGCAGCTTTGGGAGGGAGATGCTCCTTCTGCACTTCCTGCATCTCCAGAGGGATTTCTTCTGGAATTTTATTCTGTTTTGGGTGCAGTCGGAGCCACAGAGTGGCAGGTTCTGGGAAAAAATAACAACCCCTCTTATCTGCACATCTGTCCCCACCTCCACTTCCCGCATCCTTGGGAATCCCTTCCTCCACGTGCTTTGCTGGGTTGTTGGGAGGCCAGCAGCTCCCTGGATTCACAATTCCTACCACTTGGAATTGTGTCTTCCAACAATCCATTCATTTAGCTTTCCCTCTGCCATCTCCCAAAGCAACAGCAGGGGAATCATGGAGTCATGGAATATCCTGAGTTGGATATCCCACAAGGATCCTTGTATCCCACAAGGATCATCAAAGTCCAACTCCTGGCCCTGCATAATCCCACTCTCTGCCTGAAAGCTTTTCCCAAGCACTTCTGGAACTCTGTCAGCCTTGGTGCTGTGACCACTTCCCTGGGGAGTTCCAGTGCCCAGAGACCCTCTGGATGAAGAACCTTTTCCTGAAATCCAGCCTAACCTTCCCTGACACAGCTCCAGTTGTTCCCTCAGGTGCCGGGCACCAGAGAGAAGAAATCGGTGCCTCCTCCTTCGCTTCCCCTCATGAAAAGCATTTGCAGCACTTGGGTCGGGCTGCTGAGGAAGTCTGGAGAGGTTTATAAGGAGAACAGAGATTCCAGAGAGGCCAGATATTTCATGGAGATGTTTCCAGAGGCTGCAGAGAAACGAGGGTGAAAGGGAGTTGGAAAAATAAACAACGACAAGACAACAGAGGTTTTTAATTGCCAGATGTGTTCTGAGCACCTCTCCTTCCTCCTAAACAACACTTTTTGGAGGAATTTTGCTCTGGAAAAATCACAGGAATGCTTTAACTCGAGTCAAAGCTCCCAAATCTGCAAAACATTCCTGAGCCAAGGGATGACGCTCCGTGTTGTGCTTCCAACCCAAGCCTGGTAAACAACGGGCACAAAAGGGGCTTTGAGCTGTGCTGAGCGGGGCTGCCTCAGGCTGGAGCCCGGGGCTGCTCAGGATAAAGGATTTCTTCCCAAGTTCTGCAGAGCAGGGAATTTTCAGGGACGCGTCTCTCTTCTATTAATCAACTTCTGCTTTCCTTCACTCCCTCCTGCCGTGGGAAGGAACCTTTTCCTCTTATTTACACCACGATCTCTTCCCAACCCTCTTCAGGAATTTTTACTTCCCACCCCGATGCAATCCAAGCCCCCTCCCTTCCCTCAACCCAAAGCTCCTATTTACTCATCACTCAGTGTTTCCTCATAAAAACAACGAAAAACAACAACAACAAAAAAGGGATTTGTGTGGTTTTTCTCCTGCGTGCCAGAATTTTTCTGCTCTCTGAAAGCACCGAGGAATCCCAGTTGGACAGACTCTAATATTTAATATTTCATTGGGTTGGATTTATTCTTCCTGCAGTTGTGGAGGCAGAGGCTCCCCCAGCCTGGAGGAAAACACAGTTGGGAATTTTTTTTTTTGCTGCTTTAAAGCAAAACTGGCTGGGTTTTTTTGGCTTGATTTGCTGTGCCTTTGCTGCAGAAAAACTTCCTTGTATCCATGGATAATAGAAAGGGAAAATAAATCATCCTGGGCATGGTTGAAGAGCAAAGGGTTATTTTTTTTTTACAACATTAAAATAATAGAGTAAAAGAGAAAAGGTTTAAATGGGATTTTGGGAAGAAAATCTTTATTGGGAATGGGGTGAGGCCCTGGAATGGATTTCCCAGAGAAGCTGTGGCTGCCCCATCCCTGGAAAGGTTCAGGGCCAGGTTGGATGGGCCTTGGAGCAACCTGGGATAGTGGAAGGTGTTCCCGTGGCAGGGGGCTGGAACTGGATGATCCTGAAGGTTCCTTCCAACCCAAACCATTCCATGATCCTGTGATTCCCACTGCAGCTCAAGGACATGGAAATCCCTCCTCCCATAATGCCAATCAACCCCGGCGGCAATTACTCCTCTCCAAGACATCTGAGATGTGCAGGAAGGAGAGGAGGGTGTGATTCCCAACCACTAATTTTGACCAGGAATTAGGGCCAATTGGGACCACGGAAAGATGGGAGTCATTAACGCACGGATGAGGCTGCCCAGAAAATGACCCTGAGCCGTGTCCTGCAAGGCAACATCCACCCCTTGGATTGGGAAGGTGGATCCTAAACAAAAAGGGGTTGGAAAAATCTTTTTCTCCTCACTCCAGACCACTCCGAGCTCCTCTGACCCAATCCAAAGGCTTGGACAGAGGTGAAGATGCTCCAAAGGCTCATCCCGGTGTTATTGCAGGAATTTGGGGAGGGAATACCCAACCTGATGAACACAGGGACAGAGGGGAGAGGGAGATATTGTCCCCCAAGGCATGGAAAAAGCTCCTTGGAGGCAGAATTCCCTGAGCATGGCACTGGAAGAGGCAGCACGAAGCAAACACAGAGCCCTTCCAGCAGCTGGGGCCGGCAGGATCACGTGGAATTGAGATGGAGCAACCATTCCACGTGGAATAATAAATGCCTGGCCGTGGATAATAACCAGTTTCAATACCTCAGGGACGTGCTGGATGGAGTTGTGACGTGGTTGCTTCAGGTGCAGGACCTGAAGGAACCTTTGCTATCAGAGCCACCAACAACCAGATCCCGTGGAGAAATTTACCCCTGTGCCAATCCACGTGTGTGGGCAAGGCTGAGGGAGTGCTGGGAGGGGAGGTAGGGAATGGGATAGAGACATCAAACCTTGAAAAAGAAGGAGAAGAATTCCCAAGGCAGGGATCCATGGAAGATCCTGATGGTGACGTGACCGGTGGCCACCCCACTGTCCCCCTGCCACCCGCAATGTGAGATGAGTGTTGGGCCAGGCAGGAAAACCCCAAACCTCCTCCCTGAGGCACAGCAACCCCGGAGCTGTTTCCTAATTCTTTGTAGGGTTCAGGGAAGGGGGTGAGGTCCTCGTTTGGTGTGAGGGGTAACCAAAATCACGGGGATTCCGGAGTGACCGGCTGGGGCATGGAAACCAGGGAAGATGGAGAGGGGAGAAGTGACCCGGCTGTTCCCAGCAGGTACCAGGGATGGACAAACAACATCTCTGAGCTCACGACAGTTTCCCGCTGGGAGTTTGGGTGGAAAAGCTGCAGGGAACGAAGCTTTGGAGGAAATTCCAGCTTTCGGGGGAAACCAGGAGTGTTCCGAACCAAAAGCTGGAAGCTGAAATCCCTGGAGCTGTTTGGGGTCAAGATGGAATGAAACAAAAAAATCCAAAATGTGTTTTTTTAAAATTTTAATCCTCCTTTTTTTTTTTTTTAACTTTTGACTTCATGAAACACGTTGGATTTCCAGCATTCCAAACTGAAATAACTTCTGGGGATTTGTGTCCTGGCCTTATCTAAATGCTGAATGCCTCAGTCCGTATCTTCTCCCCAAATTACAGATTTTGGGGTGACTCCCCCCTGCCAGGACAGCACCTGAGTGGCTCCATGGAGACCCCGAAATCTTTCCAGAGGCCCTGGGTGAATGAATCCGAAAGATCGACCCTTTCCATGCCTAAATGAGTTGTTTTGAATCCCAGACCGAGTGAGGAAAATAAAACCAATTAAAAAAAAAAGGTGGCAAAACTATAGAAAACTGACCTGCCAACGAGGTGGAATTTGACAGAAGTTGCCACTTTTCCATAAAATTTCCATGTCTGTTGCACTAATGAATATTCTGAATTGCGGGAGGGGGAGACTCAACAATAAAAACCCCACTTTCCTGGGAAATTCTGGCTGGTTTCCAGCACGAAGAGCCAGACAAAGCCCACGAGAGGGAGCTGCTGCCTCTGTCCCAGGCCATGGAACTGTGCCAGCCCATGGAAAGCCGCTGGTCCTGGAGCAACTTCCAGGGAAAAAAAGCGAGCAGCCGTGTGAGGGATGAGCCGGCTGGGTTGGAAGCAGCCCAGGGAAGGATCCGTGCAGGCTGTGGGTCCATCCTGCTGATTCCGGGTCCGTCCTGCTGATTCCAGGTCCTGGCCATTCTCCAGCGTCTGCTCGCTCCCGCGCCGTCGGCAATCCGGGATGTGCCTTGCTTTGGACTCCGGGATAATTCTGGGGTATCCAATACCCTGTGTTAGAACGGGGCATTTCCGTCCAAATCCCAAAGCCTGGCAAGGTTTTGATCCAGAGCTTGTAACCATGGGCAGCTCGGAAGGGGATGTGACCCTCTGTCCCACTCTTGGGAATTCCCAAAACTGTTGGGATGGGTCTGGCAGCATGAAGGGAACTTTATTTTCTTGGCACCCATGGAGTTTTGGGGAGCAAAGAGGGGATCAGGTCGGATGGGGCTGTGCCTTTTTGCCCCGTTCTGGGTGACTTTTCCTGATCTTTCCTACACATTCCCTCTTTGCAGTGACTCCTTGAGCATCTTCCTGCCCCTGACTCCCTCCAGGAACGGTCACAGCCAAAACACAGGGCCAGCACTTGGACCAATAATGAAAATTCCATTTTTTTCCTTCTCTTCTCTGAGCTTTCACCCTGTCTTCAACCTGATTCCTTCAGCAATTCCAGGGAGGTGGAGCAGGGAAGAAGTCCTCCGAGTTTTTTTGGGAGAGGGTGGTCCAGGTGGGACTTCAAACCAAGCTTTTCCACCACTTCCTTGCGTCTGACCTCGGGAGAGTCACTCGGTGTCTGATTCACCTGATAAAAATGGAGATAACAACTCCAGGTGACCTGGAGGGCTCTTTGGGCCTCCTACCCCTGGGAATGTTCCATCCAGCTGGCCCAGGGATGACCTTGGAGCAGGATCAGGAGGGTCAGGTGCCCACCCACAGCGTCCGTGCCTCTCCCAGGTCCCTGCAGCTCCGTGCTGCTCCAACTCCTCCTTCCCAGAGCCTGTCGAGGCAATGCCGGGGCTGCTCCCACGTCGCTCCCTCCTCCGGAAATGCTGTTCCTTGACTCACTGGAAAGCTTTTGCTGGGAGTTCTCTTAGAAACCGGGCCTGCAAACGCTGCAGAAAGACCTTCCTGCCCTTTTCCCCATCACAAAGGAGCTCGATGTGGACGGGGAGGTGTAGATTAGGGTGTGGCCATTGCTCAGGGCCTCGGTCGCTTGGCCGCTGGCTGATTTGGTGTCACCGGGGTGACAACACGATGGCTTCAGGCTGTCCAGCAGCTCTGGTGGGGTCCAGGACCCCTTGTTCAACCTGAAGGGTCCTGATGGTGTAAACAGAGTGTGCCGGTTTGGCCAAAATCTAGCAATATATCCTCCGAGGGAAAACCAGGTTACAACCACCCTTCCCCCCACCAGGTTCGGGAAAAAAAGGAAATTTTCCTTGAAGGAAAGTGAAAGAGATAAAAACTATTTATTTAACAAACACACAGGAAAAGGATAATAATGCTAAATAATGAAATCTCTCGCTGTAGAGAGAAACCTGGGAAGATTTCAGAGTCCTTCTGTAGGTGTGGTTTCTCTCCTCCTCGGAGCAGGGTTGGCGAGGACNGAGGTCTGAGACCTGGAATTGTTCCCTGGAATGAGGTGGGTTCCAGGATGGGATGCAGAGCCCTGTGTCCTCAGAAAACCTTGGAAAGCTCCACTGATCTGCCTCCGCCTCCAGCAGCTGCCCCCTCCCCACCACTGTCACAGCTCTGCCACAGCACCCAGGAGAAGCAAGGAGGAGCTTGGGGATGAGCTCCACCCTGGAAAATTGGGAAACTGGTTTGTCTGCTCATCAGCCAGCTCCCAGCTGGATGTCAGCAGGGAGTAAGGGAGGTGGTGCTTTACCCCCTTCCCACAGCAGAAAAACCCCAAAGAATCCCAGAATGGTTTGGATTGGAAGGGCCCTTAAAGCTCATCCCATTCCACCCCCTGCCACGGGCAGGGACACCTTCCACCAGACCAGGGTGCTCCAAGCCCCCTCCAACCTGGCCTTGGACACTTCCAGGGATGGGGCAGCCACAGCTGCTCTGGGAATTCCATTCCAGGGCCTCACCACCCTCACAGGGAGGAATTTCTTCCTAATATCTGTTCCAAATCTCCCCTCTTTCCGTTTAAAAATGTTTCTCTTTTCCCTGTGCTTATAATTCAAAGCTTTCCCTGGACACGTAGTCCTTGCTGCAGGGTTGGATTATCTGCAGACAGATGCTCTTCCCAAGGTTTGCTGCCTGCTCTGGGGCTGACGGGTTCTGGGGAAGCAGAGCCCGGTGGTTTTCCACATTTAACCACATTTCATTCACCAAAATATCCCCAGCCCCCAAGGTTTGGTGGCGGAAATACACAGCTTCCCCTGGATGCTTGTCCTGCTTCCAAGGAAACCGGCAGGAGTGGTGTTCAGGCATTCCTGAAATGGTCTTTCCTCCTCTCTGCAGCAAGAGGGAGCTGGGTTGGAGGCTGTCCCATCAGTGTCCCCACAGACCGTGTCACCTCCCACCCCAAATCCTCCACCCTAAATTCGGCACCGCAGGAACGGGAAGAGGCAAACACGTGGAAGATCCCGAGGTTAAATCCTACAGGGAGAGGCTCCATCCAGGCAGATAAACAGCACAGGGCAGGGGATGCCCCCCAGCCGTGAGGACACGTGGCACGACATGCTTGTGGCACCTTTTCCATCCCCAAAACACATCCCTGTCTCCTGGGCATGAACTGGGTGGTGTTTCTTGGCACGGGAGTGTTGATAGTGGGAAAATGCCAAGTTTTTGACTGATTTACTGGTGTAGAAGTTGATTCACAGCTCTTCTTTGTTATCAGAGCACTCTGTGAACCTGCCCAGGACAACCAGCTGGCTGAGAAACCCAAAGGAAGCAATTCCTGAGGATTCCTTGAGTGGTGGTGGTGCATCCTCCTCTTTTCTGGCCACTCTTCCCCAGGGGAATGAGATGGATCCGAGGGGGTGGGCAGGACCCATCCCACCACCAGGACCAGGTGGCAGTAAGGACAGAGGGGATGTCACGGCTGGATTTAGGCTCTGGAAGTGCCACCAGAGGCTCCTCTTGGTGCTGTGGAGGAGAGGAGATTCCCAGGATGTCTCTGTGAAAGCCATGCCCGGGGAACAAGGGCAGAGCTTTTGGTCTCCGGGTGCTCAGCTGATCCCAAATTTGTTTCTGTTGGCACTTCCTTCATCCCATCTCCCTTTCAGCTGGAAGGAAAGTGGATTTTCTTCCACATGGGGAGGCAGGGAGCAAAACCGGGGCCTGATGCCAAGAAATGGCATTCCAGAATGTTGTTCCAGAAACGGAAGGATAAGTTTCTGGAAATTTTCATGGACCTCTTTTTCCACTGGAGATCCTCCTTCCTTCCTCCTCCCCTGCTCCTTGAGAGGAGGGAGACTAAGGAGCCACAACCACCACTCTCCTGTGCCTGTGACTTTGGGAATGCCTCTCCCTGCTCAGACTCGGTTTTAAGGCCCTGGAATTCTTTGCTGAAACATTTTTTAAAGTCCCCTCAAGACTTGGTTGTCCTTTTCCTGACAGTTTAATAACTTGGGAATGAGTCAAAGCCTGGAACGTGATGTGCACAATCAACACAGGGCGAGTTGTTGCTACCGTGCCCCTTTCCTTGGCAAGCAGGTGGTGCCTGCAAATCCAGGGTGGATTTTCAACCCTTCTGCTGCTCCCTGGATCGTGTGGGTGGATTTTGACTCCCACGCCACTCCCAGGCTGCCATCCATGAGGTTTCCAAGCTGGGCTCGGAGGGGACGCTCTGCCAGCGGATGGATTTGATTTTGGCACTTGAGCTGCTCTCACCAAACCCCCAGGGGTGGTGGGAAGAAGCCAAACCCGGCTGAAATGTGCAGGGATGCACCTGAGCTGGACTAATCCCTTTCCCTCCTTCTGTCCCACCCTAACAAAACCATTCCCTGCCTTCCCAAAATAATAATAATTAAAAAAATCCCAAACCCAAACAACAACACAGCCTTGAATTTTTGGCCAACCCTCCTGGTAAAGTGCCCATCAGCTCTTCCAGTGAAGGACATGATGGAGTTCTCAGATAGGACTGTTTGTTTCTGTGCCCTGGTGGCCACACCCGTGGGGCTGGGATGGTTTCAGCCAGGATTTTTCCTGGCTCTGGAGCTCCTCTGCCGGCGTGGGCTCTCCCTGGGGACAGCCTTGCCGTCCCTGGCTGTGGCTGGGGAGGTTTCAGCAGGGTCATTACACGAGGTGTGACAAGTCTCTGGACGTAACAAGGACCAGCCCAAGCTCTTGTTCTCACCACCCAACCGGGCTTTTGATGCCGTGCCTGGCTGTGGTGGCGGGAGCGGGGCAGGAGAGAAACCGGAGCGTCCGGATCTTCCCACACATGGGCTGAGTTTTTTCCATTCTCGTTGAGTTTTTCTGCTCTCAGTTCGGATCTTCTTGAGAAAAAACCTGACCCAGAGAAGTTAAAATAAATGAAGAGTAGTGATAGGGCGAGCGGGAGTGGATTAAAACTGGAAAAGGGTGGATTTAGATGGGACATTGGGAAGGAATTCTTCCCTGGGAGGGTGGGGAGGCCCTGGAATGGAATTCCCAGAGAATCTGTGGCTGCCCCATCCCTGGAAGTGTCCAAGGCCAGGTTGGATGGAGGTAGTGGAAGGTGTCCCTGCCCATGGCAGGCAGCTGGAATTCAATGATCTTTAAGTTCCCTTCCTATCCAAACAACTCTGCGATTCCATGAAGAGCAGACAGGTTTTCTATGGAGCTCATCCTACATTTTCCACAGATAAAAAAACTTCTTGATCTCTTTTGATTCCCAGCTTTCACCTAACCTTGGAAATTCCAGCTCTTGGCTCCAGTGCAGAGGATCACTTCCATGCCTGGAACACCCATCATGGAAGAGATGAGTCAAGAACCCAAAGCACATTAAAATGGGCAGACATGGAAAATTCTGGTTCTTATGGAAGATGACCCAAAATGCAGAAGACTGAAGCTGTCTTGGAGGCCCTGCAGACACCTTGGGATGTCCTCAAAATGCCACCAAAGCTATGTCACACCAGCCTGGCAGGTTCCAGTGACAGGTCCCTACACCACCCTGGATCTTAGGGTTTAATTTAAAAACACCCACAAAACAAACACAGAACCCCCACAGTGCTCACAGAGATGTGAAGACAAACACGGCAGCTGTCACCTCCTTGTCTTCCTCAAACCCCGGCCAAAATATTCCGTGGCAAAGGTTTTGGTTGTCTTTCTGTAAATATTTGTCCTGGCATGGTTGAGATTCCTATCACAGGCCAAGATTTCCAAAGAGGGATCAGAGCTTGCCAGGGCCTGTGGGATCATGTGGTGCAGGGGATGATCCCATTTTAGCTCCTGCATGTTGACTCCTCGTGTTATGAAACAGGATCAGGAGGGTTGGATTGGACAAGAGGAAATCCCCACTTTCCGTGAAGAAACAATGGCAGATGTAGGATTTGTCAGGGAGAGGGGTTATTTCTTCCCAAATATGGTTGCAGGCAGCGGTGCCCTCCTTGAGGGGGACTGGAATGAATTATTTTTGGGAAATTCCAAGAGGATACTGGATTTTTCTCCTCTCTTTCTTTCTTTTCTTTCTATTCCAAACCACCCTAATGCCCTTTTCCCCTCAGACCCTGCAGGTCTCCAACCTTCCCATTCCTGGCTGTGGAGATGCCACCACCGAGTAACAAACCTTGGCCTTGGCTCCGAGGAGGGTGATTCACATCCGTAACTCCCTTTCCTCCACAGACAGGGTGGTTACATCCAAGCGGCTTCCAAGGAGCAGCCCCATGCCAGGGCACCGTCCATGCTGGGGTGTGCCCAAGCCATGCTGGTGGCCCGATGGCTTGGGTGGCGTTGGTGCCCTGTTTGATGACAGAGTCTGGATCTGGCCTTTCCATCGGGATTTTGGTGGGGGTGTGAATCATGGAGGTTGACTCCGGGGCATGATGGGTGCTGTTTGATGTCGCTCCAAGCTGATGGGGATGAAATATCCCTCAGGATCTTGGAGGCTGAGGGAATGTGACGAAATGGCTTCGGTTCCCTGTTGGCTGCAGCTCCAAAGGACTCAAGTTCTTCAACTCTTGAGGTCAACAGGAAGGCTCCTGGTGACCACCACAGCTGCTGGGTTGGAAGTCACAGAATCGTGGAATGGTTGGGGTTGGAAGGGATCTTAAAGGGATCTCATTCCAACCCCAGCCATGGGCAGGGATGTGTCCTATTACCTCACAGTGCTCCAAGCTGCATCCAACCTGGCCTTGAAGTCCACCTGGATCACTTTGTATTTCAGCCACACATGGTGGATTTGGGCCACTCCTGTCCTTCCCAGCTGGAAGTTTGGTAGCCTCTGTCATCTGCCCTGGGAATGACCTGAGGAGCTGTGTCCTGTTGTTTGGAGCCTGCCAGAACAGCTGTGCCAGATGTGCTTTGGGAAAGGGAGGAATGGAGCAGGCTGCCTGCAACAGGCCTTAGGTGGCACAGGTAAAATGTCACACTCGGATTTTCCTTTATTCCAGATGTTTCTGGATCCCGTGATTTCCCCCTTCTCCTCCTTCACCAAACTCATCGCAGGCCCAGATGAAGCAACCCGGTCTTCATTGACCCTCCAAAGAAGGAGGAGAGGACACAACCAGATCAGCCTGGTGTTGTCTGGAGTCAGGCTGGACCTCTTGCGCCATCTGTGTGACTCAGGGACATGAGGAGCACCATCGATGTCTGCCCACCTTACCCACGGCCTCTCCCTTCTCTCTTGAGGCTGCACTTCACAACCCTGCGCTGAGCACGGAGATTCCTCCCGGCACCACTGAGGGGAGCTGAGATTGGAGCCACCCTCCGGAGAGAAAAACAAGGGGAGAAAGTGGGAAGTGTGGACATTTAAACTTCTCTGGATCTGGCTCCATCCCGTCCCTCCATCCCGGGTTGAAACCACGCTTTGTCTGACTCCGGTTACACAAAAAGGCCTGGCCTTGCACAAGGCATTCCCAAAGTCTGGCACAAACACCCTCTGTGGCTGCCAAGCCCCAAGTGGGTGAAGGTTTCTTTTTCCTAAAACTCCCAGGCCCTGTTAACTGTTTAACTCCCTTTGTGACGCCCACTGGGTGACACCCATCGGGTGACACCCACCTGGCCCAGTTTCTGCTGCAAGAGTCACCCCGCTGCCCTCCCCTCAACCCTGCTTTTTTTTACATCCCTGGGAAATGGTTTTAACACCTCCCCACTGTGTTCTCCTCGCACCATCTGCACTCCCACTCCCTCAGTTCTCTTCGCCCTGGATTTTCTTCCATCTCTTTTCACCCCTTGCTTGGAAAAACTGGATTCTGCTTCCAAAGGCGCTGCTCCCCGCAGGGCCGCGGTGCTGGTTGGAGCCCAGAGCCCTTGCAGTGGCCCTGGGCGTGACTGCAATGCCAACAGGGCTTAAGAACAGTGCGGATTTGGGACCTGGCCAGAGCCTGGGATGCCTCCCAAAGCCTTGGCAGCCTCCTCCAGGGACACGGGGACAGAGGTCAGGTGATGCCCTGGATCCTTTCCCCGTCCAGGTCACACAAGAGCCCCGAGTGGTGGGTGAAACTGGGATTTGGGGAATTCTGCAGTTTCCCAGCCACTTGAGGGGCTGTTTTTTAGCACATAAGAAAATGTACATTTTCCACACAGGAGGGACTTTCCTCCCATCCCATCTTATTCCTTTCCCTCACTCTGCCTGTCCTTAATTATTTCCCCCCAAAGCTTTGTGTGTTTGCCTTGAATTATTTTGCTTTGCACCAATATTTCTCCTCTCCCTCCTTCTCTCTTTCCACTTCTGTGTGAAATATTAATCTTGTTTATTATTATTATTATTATTATTAACTTCCCCTCTCTCTAATCTATTTAAAAGCTCTCTCACATTCCCACTTCCCACAGCCCATTTCTCACTCGGCGTTTTTTTCTATTCAGCTGCACTTTGCTTTAACAGCCTCATTTATTTACTGCTCATTTATTTGTTTTAATTCCAAAGCTTTTTCTCCTCGCTTGTTGTGGGCTGCGCTCAAGCCTTGTTCCCTCTTCCTGCTGAGGAGCTGCATTTTTCTGCTCGATTGGCTCCGAGATGAGCTGGATTTGGGGCAATAATTCATTTTCGTTTTGGGATTTTTGATGGGATGGAAGGGACGTTTCATTTTCCGTTTTTCCAGCTGCCTGAAACAACCCTGGTGTTATACATTAAACAAACATGTGGATTAATACCTGTTTTTTCCCTCCCCGCTCCAGCAGATCCCGTTTCCCGCCTGATGTTTCTCATGCCTGTATTTATAAGGAATCTTGCTCAGAGAGAATGTTTTTTTTCCCCCCAGATTATTTCTGAAATATTGTTGCTGCATTATCTGTCACGTGGGCCTTTCACATCCTCCCCAAAGGATGAAATAGTTCAAGATTCTTGCTCAAGGTCAGACCAGAGAGAAGAATGGAGAACTTGGAACACTGGGGGCTCATCCCCTCCACCCTCTGGACACTGAGACAGAATCACTGAGGGTCGAAGCTGCTACAGAAAAGGAGGAATTGGGCGAAGGAAAAATGATTGGAAGCACAAAAGAATCATAAAAGGCGTTGGGAATGGGTCCAGCTTTCCAGGATTTTGCAGGCAGGTGGGCAGAGGAAGAGACTACGAAGAGACTTCCCAGGTTCCCCAGGGGAGTAATCACGGCTCCAAGACTGCCAGAGTTCCAGAAGAGCTTGGAAAAAGCTCTCAGTGGGATTTTTTGGGGTGTCCCGTGCAGGGCAGGAGCAGGACTCACTGATCCTTTTGGGTCCCTCCCAACTCAAGGTATCCCATGATTCTGTGACTAATTTGGGGAAAACAAAGAGCACCTGGATGCTCTTTCTTCCATTTCCACACCATTTGGGACCTTACAAACCTTGGCCCTGAGCTCCCCTTGGGCATTTCTCTCCCTAAAGGGTCTCACCAAGACTTTTGGACCAGGATTTCTTTTATTTCTCTGTTATTTTCGCTCCCATTTGTCGATTTTTAACTCCTGCAGGTGTTTCCATGAGCTTTGTGCCTCTCCTGTACCCTGAGTCATTTGGCTCTTCTGCACCCTGAGTCAAGAGGCGTTGTGGGAGCAGAAGGAGGGAGCCCAGAAAGACTGGAAAGGTCATGGGGGACTGGAAAAACCTGACAGAGTCCGGAGCTGGTCTCCAGGGAGCAACAAACATTGTCACCTGGAAACCCGGAGTGGTTCTGGAGGACAGAAGAGCAAAACAGGGATCCCATCCCTGCCTGGACCATGGGAGCCTCTGAGTGACATCTCCAGGCACAAACAGTGAGATCAGCGGGGGAACAAGAGGATCTTTAAGGTCCCTTTCAGCCCAAACCTTTTCAGGATTCCACGATTGTAGGAACGCTGCTGTTTCCTGCTTAAAGCATTTTGTACAAGTGAGATAATTCTGAATGGCTCTGGACAATGCAGAAATCTTTCCTTGCCTCCTCTCCCACTTCCCAGAGATATCAAGCTCCCATTCCATGGCAGAGAGAAAGGATGGAGGGTGCCAGCAAGCAAGGAGCCGCCCCAGCCAGGCACGACTGCTTCTGGCTCGCTCCAGGTTTCGTGGCTCAGCCCGAGAAGGGACTGCCGTGTTTGGATCAGCTAAATCGCTGCCCAAATTAGCAATGCAGACAGGAGCAGGCCTCGGAAAAAAAGACTGGATGAGAAGGGGAGGTGAAAAAACATCGCTATCTGCAGCCTCATAATAGGTTGCTACGCACAAACACACCCAGCACTGATCACATCTTGGGTGCTGGCACAGCCCAAACCTCAAATTATTGCAATCAAAGGAAGCCAGAGACGAGCTGGTGCTGGTATAAAACCTTCCTGGGGTGCATCTTCCCACACTGCTCTGGCTCCGAGGGCACAAGGACCAACCATGAAGGCTTTTCTGGTGGCCCTGCTGGCTGCAGTCCTGTGTGCCCAGCAAGGTAAGGAGCTCCGGAGGCTGGGAGAGCCAGAGGAGAGGAAAAACAAGGAGATAAATGAGGGACAAGAGGGTTTGGCAGCTTCTGTTGCAGCTGCTGAGGTCTCGGTGGGGTTTTCTTGGCGTCAGCCACGGCGAGAAATATTTGGTGTGGTTGAGTCTTCGCTCCTGGGTGGGTTCTCTGTAACCCAGAGGAGATGAATTCTGGTTTCTCACACCCTCAGATATCCACCTCCAACCACTGACAGCTGAAGACACGACCTGAAAAACGCTGACAGGAACCAAGCAGGGCTCAGAGTTTTTGCCTTTGGTTTGGTTTTTGTCCTCGAATGAAACTCGAGGAGCTGTTGTGGACGAAAGCGTGGCTGGTCTTGGCACCGCATCTCCTGCCAGCGCTTCACTTTATTCCCCACAATTCCCATCGAGTAATGAGGCTGCTGGCAGATTTTTGGAAGACTCAGAGCTCTTCGCTCCTAAATTGGAAGAGCTGCTAAGCGCCTGGGAGGGTTTGGAATGGGATGCACAGCGCTCTGCTCTCTTGCCCTCTTTAAAAGAAGGTGCAGCCCTACCTGGGTAATTGTGGGGGAATATCCGGTTGGGAAATATTGGCTCTGGGCATGGATTTGCCAGCCTGAGGAGCACAATTTGCACCGTTAGGGTTATTTCTGGCGGCATTTGCAAAACTCCAGCTAATGGAGGGTGGAGGGCAGACGCGGGAAAGGCTTTAGAGCAGCTCTAATGGCTCGAGCTGTTATTGTTTCCTGGCTGGAAGGGATTTTCCTTGGATCACTTAGGGAACATCAGTGCTTTCGGTTGCTCTCAGGCACGTGCTGAGGACTCGGCTCCATCTGCACCAGGAAGCGGTTTGGGAGATTTGGCAGAAAAGCAGATCAGGGAGAGCTCCAGGGTCTGTAAAATGCAGTAATTCTTTCCAGGTCTGGGTTTTGCTTTGCCTGCAAAAGGACAGGAGCCCCCAGCTCGGGTTGGGGAACCTCCAGAGGAGAGGTGGGAGGCTGAAAATTCCCAAGTGGTGGAGGAATAGTGAGAGGTGAAAAGGGGAACTTAAATCCAGTTTGCAACAAGGCTGATTTTGCCTCCTGCTACGGAGAACACCTGAGCTTGCAGCACCTGGCACTGGAAAAGAGCAGAGAATCAGCAAATGATAGAATGGTTTGGATTGGAAAGGACCTTAAAGATCATCCTGTTCCACCCCCTACCACGGGCAGGGCACTTCCCACTATCCCAGATTGTTCCAAGCCCTGTCCAACTTCCCTTGAAGCATCTGGGAAGGTTTTGGAGCAAGTCAGTCCTGTGCTGAGACACCCAGAGCTCCCCAGATCACAGAGGGGAGGCCTTTTTTTCTCCTCCTTGGGATAGTTAGAGACTAAAAGGGACTTCAATTCTCTCTTAAAACTGCTTCTGGAATTGTTTAACCAAGTGTCGTGGGCAGACGCAACCTCAGACGAGAGCTTGAATCAAAAAGAAACTTTGGAGGGTCACTGGGAAGGGATTCCTTGCTAAAAACAAGTCCAAGTTCGATTGGGAGGGGCTGTTCTGTGCAAAAAGAGCCTTCCCGGGCTGAGAAAGTCGGGAAAAACAGAACCAGGGAAACCTCAGCCTCATGGAGACCCCTCGCTGGTTTATAATTTTTGTTCACCTTCAACCAAGAGCTCTTCAGCGCTGGTGACAATGGAGCAGGATTTCCTGAGAGCAGCCCAGCTGCCTCTGTCACCCCTGCCCAGAAATGAGGAGCATTCCTTGGAATTTTGGGCAGGAGGGAAATAATTTCCGCCAATTGTGAATCCACCTCCAGGGAAACGAGAAGGCACATCTGTGTTCTAATGGCCAGCCTGGAAGTTTGACACAATTTACTTCAGTTGTGCCCAATAGCATCCCACTTTTTTTCTGGCTCTGTGATAAACCTGGCTCGGCACTGAGGAAAAAATACCATGGAGAACGTCTTGTTCCGGGTGCTGATGGGAGTAATCCATCCATTGTCCAGGGCAGCCTCTCCCAGGGAACTCCCTTTATTGTGGTGCCTCAGTAATTTGGCTCCCGGGGTGTCATTACGCATTAATTAATTCATGTCTGGGCAGGGTTTTGCAGATGTGGAGTGAAAACATTTCAAACTGAGCTCTAGCATTGGACCAGTTCCTCCTCTCCTTGCCGGACTTTGCTTTTGGAGGTTGGTTTTCAACAAGGCCAACGTGGATCCTGGGGGGAAGCAAAAACCCCCTGAAAATGCTGCTCAGGCTGAAAATTGTAAATTTAACCACCTAAAATCTCCAATCCAGGAAGAAAACCTGGTTTGTTCTCTATATTTGTTCCCTCAGCTCCATTAATCAAACCCAAACTTATTTCACTTGCTGTGAAAAGTTGTTCACACCAGACTCTTCCCTTTGTATTTTCCAAGGCTTTTGGCACCTTTTTTCCCCAGGAGGCAATTGCTGGGAACCACTAACCTGTGTCATGGGTGTCTTTTCCAGCTTCCTCCCTGTTTTGCTACACATGTGAGAACGAACATTCCAACTGGAACTGCCTGAAAACCTACAAGTGTGAGGACCATGAGAAATACTGCACGACCACCTACAGCTCTGCTGGCTTTGGTGAGTCCCAGAAATCGGATTTTTTTTTTCCTCCAGAGACATTGCTGGGGAACAGTTTTTTTAGAGAGTTGATTGGTGTTGTTGGAAAGGATGATTTTGAGGTTTAAGGGTCCCAAACGTGATGAGTGTGAATCCCTCGGTGGTGCTTTGAGGTAGAAGGGACCTTCAGGATCACCTTGCTCCAGGGACACCTCCCACTACCCCAGGGTGCTCCAACCTGGCCTTGGGCACTTCCAGGGATGGGGCAGCCACAGTTTCTCTGGAAAACCTGTGCCAGGGCCTCACCACTGCCTCGTGGAAGGGCTGGCTGGAACACCCAGATTTCAGGAGCAGCCTCTGGTGTTTGACCTGAGATGTTTCAGGATGGAGAATGGAAAGGGGCTGGGTGTCAGTAACAGGATTTTAAAAGCTGGGAATGCATTGGAATTGCTGCCCCACAGGAATCACAGAATCATTTAGGTTGGGAAAGACCTCCAAGATCTCAAGGCCAACCTTTGACTGGCCACCACCAGGCCAGCGATTTAGGCTGGTGTTGGTTTCCATCAAGGACTTTCCACATTTTACCCAGGGATTGTGGATTCACACCCAACCCCATCAAACCCCCTGTGAGCTTTAACTGCTGTGTGGAAAATTGGGCAAATCCACCTCCTCTGCTCAGCTCTTCCAGAAGAATCCTAAATCCCAGCTCTCCTTCCTTATCCCTTCTCCATCCAGGCAAGGACATGGGACACCGCATCACCAAGAAATGCTCCGCGGACTGTCCTGAGACCAACGTGAACTTCGGGGTGGCCGCTTACTCCACCAAGTGCTGCAGCACCTCCCTGTGCAACTTCAGCGGTGCCAACAGCATCCGGATCAACTACGCCGTGATCCTGCTGGGAATCGTGGGAAGTTTGATCTGTGTCCTCAGGGCAGGATTGTGATCAGGGGTGGCAGAAGATGTGACCACCCCAGAAGCCACAAGGTATTCCACAAACGAGAAACCTCAGCCGAGTGTTTCCAAGAGCAACCCTGTTTTATTCCAAGACACTGCTTCAGATCCCAACATGACACGGCAGTGTAGCTCCTATTTCCCCCCCGCGTTGTTTTATATTAATTTTTCCCTGGAAAAGCTCTTTTGATAGCACGTGTGTGATAACAGTCAGGCAAAATAAAGATTTGCGTTATTCTAGAGCGTGTTTGTTGTATCCACACCAGGACCAGCCTGAGAAATCAGCCTGGCTTCACATTGAATTCGTCTTTTCAGCACTTGGGAGTCTTCTCCAGGCTGCCTTTCCCAACTTTCTTCCATCCAGCAGCTCCAGACACTCCGCAGAGCCAGATGGTCTCCCAGATCCCTCAGAGATAAGGAATGGTGTCAGTCTGGAAAGGTCAGAGACGTTTGTGTTGTTCCCATTGCAGACAACAGTGGGAATTGTTTTGTAGATGCTGAGACAGGACCAGGAATCTGGTCCTGCAGGAATTTGCACTGGGAAGTTCTCCTGGGATCTCTGCAAGGTGGGTTGCTCCAGCTTTTAAAGCAGGTAAAGGTCCCGCCCCAAGATGCTGGAGCTGTCCAAGGTAAGGAAAACGCTGCTGGAATCTGTCCTCGTGGAAAGGAGACGCCGGTGCCTGCTTGGAGATGCTGCTGAGTGATTGCTCCTGATTTTCCTGTGGGAAATGGGCAGGAAAAGCCTGGGAAAGGGGTCTCAGTTGGTGGGGAGGTCCCTGCTCCATCCCTTTCCAGGGTTTCTGCTGCATTTCCGGGCTTGGGGGTGGAGGAGATGGGATGGAGATCCCCTGCAGCTCTTGGGATGGAGATTCCCTTCTGCTCTGGGGGTTGAGGTTCCCTTCTGCTCTTGGAGGAGCAGAACTACAGCTAAAATAGGCAAATAAAATAATCTTGGAGCTGGGGAGTGCGGGATTCCCAGCTTAAAAGTGCAGCACTGAATTTTGGGAAGGTTTTTATAGCGGCACCTGGAAAAAAGGCCTCCAGCCCAGTTTTATTTGAGGGGAATCTTGTGCTGGATTCAAGAGGAATCTTGTGCTGGATTTGAGAGGAATCCTGCATTGGATTTGAGTGGAATCTTGTGCTGGATTTGGGGGCAATCCTGTGGTAGATTTGAGGGCAATTCTGTGCTGGATTTTAGGGCAATCCTGTTCCGCCAGCACCGCAAATTCCATGTGTTTCCGTGCAACGGGGAGAAACCGCAGTGCTGGGTGAAGGTTGTAAAGACGGAATTAGGTTTAGTCATCCTATAAAGATTTAATTTCTGGTCAAGAAGGGTGTTCTGGAATTTATTTCAGTGGGATAACTGAAGTGGAAGTGTTGTTGAATTTCTGTGGGGAATATTTCCCCAGAAACTTGGGGCTTTGCATGTTTTTTAATCGCTTTTCACTTTATGTTGATCGCAATCATTTCTGAGACGCTTCTCAAAGCTTTCGGCCAACTCGAAATTCCACATTTAGTAACAACATCTGAATTTCACATCTACTTTTGCATTCCAGCACTTGTTCAATGAAAATTGCATTTTTCCCCCGAGATAAACAATTGTTTGCCCTTCTCATGTGACGATTTCAACCAGGTTTAGAACAAGATAAGCAAAACATTCTCTTTTCCTTCTCCACTTCACTGCCAAGGGAAATAAATCTTTCCACCTCGCCTTCCACTTTCACCTCCAGTTAAACCCCCTGTTACTCTTTCCAAAATCTCCCCGAATTTCATGAATTCCAAATTATTGTAAACTGGGATTTTATCTTCTTTGCCTCGGTTCTTCTCGTGTCCTCCCTGCCCACATGGGCTCCTTTCATTCTGTCACCTGGCCCTGGCGAGGGACAAAATATCAGAGGGCTGTATGGGACCAGCTGGAAGATTTCAGGAATATCTCACGGCAAACCTGTCAGGAATCCTGCAATACAGCCTTTAAGAAATCCAGTCTTGCCTTCTCCAAACCTCAGCAGCTTGCAGGAGACAGGAGATATTTTAGGGCTTGGCATGGATGAGATTTTGAGGGAAGGGAAAAAAAAAGCAGCGCCTGAGCTGCTATTTCTGAACCTGTCAGGGGATGCTGTCGGAGATAAATCCCAACGTGGGCTGGCTCTGGAATGGAGCAGCATCTCCTCGGGACTGGAGCCCTCCAGATAGGCCCCAATAAACATGGATTCACCACTGGAAACTCATTAAATCTATTCCGGCTCGGGGAAAATAAAACATTTCGCAATATTTTGCACTGGCACGGAGGGAGCTTTGTTTTCCTCCTGGCGGGTGCCTTGAGGAGGATGAGGGAGCCAAACCTCGCCCCTCCTCGGAGCTTTTTTGGGTAATTGCCACCTCTGCTCCAACTGAGTTTCGTGCTCTGCCTATTGGGAAAGCCAAAATTTCCTCACCTTACTCACGCAGGGCTCCAGAGGGACAATGTTTACAAGTCCAATTTGGAGGTGTTGGAAAAACTGACACCACCACGTCAGGAACACGGCGTGTTTTCCCAGTGAGGTGATGGCTGGAGCTGGGTCACGTTGGAAGCCCAAAATGTTCCATGGGAGACGGGAATCTGAGTGAGCTGGAGATAGGGAAAAAAGGGAATAAAGCAGATGGAGAGCAGCAAGGGGCAGAGGCGCTGGCAGAAGGTTTGGGGCATCTCCTGCAGCCCTGAGGGTCACGTGAGAGGATCCAGCTGGACCTTTCCTGGGATTGTTGCCTCTGTTCCCGTGACTCGATGGCAGAAAGGCAACAGTGGGAGGGAATAACAACAACGATCCCAAGAAGATGGGAAAGGTTCTGATTTTATACAGGGAGATTGGATGAAACACGATTTAAAGGGAAAAAAAAAGGAGGGATAAAGAGCACAATCTGGGAATCCAATGGAATGGTCCTGTTTGGCATTTCACAAATTATCTTATTCGGAAGACTTAATGAGTTGAGATCATTGATCAGCCAACCCCTCCTTCTCCGTGCTTTAACTGGTTTGTGTTTTTCTCCCTGACATTTATTATTTTTGGTGAATTTGTGAAAAAATTCCCAGCTTGTTCCATGCCATGGGAGTGGGTGTTATTTCTATTTTTTAACATAAATTGTAGTTTTTCTTTGCTCTGTGGAATTTATTTTCTAATAAGATAACATTTTCTCCTCATAAAAAAAAATCCCAGAACCATTTCTGATTTTGAACCGCTGCCTTAAACAGGAGGCAGAAAATGATGCCTGGTCCCCTATGAAAAGCAGTGGAAGGATTCTGCTCTTCTGATCTCACTGTCTTGACAATCCTGGGAGACATCTGGGAGAGGTTTTCACCCCAAATTCAATTTTAAATTTAAATTCCGTCCATTTCCATATGTGCAAGGACACGATCTTGGAGGATGCAGCCTGCTCTGAGACCTGGAAAGGAAAATCTTCTTCTTTTCCAGGGAAATTGCTTTGTTTTTGTGTTTTGCTTTCCCCCTCACTTCTCCAAAATTAGAAACAGTTGCAGAGTTCACATCGGCTGCAGCAGCTGCGTTGTGAAACAACCAGGAAAAGGAGAAGTTCAGGGGAAAAACACACCCCTCTCCAGCTTTCCAACAAAACGCCCTTCTCCGCACAAGCCCGGACACGCTGCTCCCAATTATCCATCATCTGACACAGCAGCCTCTGGTTATTATCTCCGGATCAAAGCAAACACTGCAGAGGTATAAAACCTGCCCTGCCCGAGTCCTGCTTATTTTGGAGGCTGCCAGACCTCTGAAGGATGAAGCTTTTCCTCCTGGTCGTGCTCGGCGTCGCCCTGTGCACCAAAAGTGGTGAGTTCCGAAAGGATCGCTCTGCACCGAACCCTCCCTGAACCATGGCTTTGATATTCCAGGATTTTGCAGCGCAGATGGTGAAGCTGAAGGGTCGTGAAGGAGTTATTCCAGGATAAGGAGACAGGGGATTTATCCCAACCAGAAGCTGGAGGGATGATGAAGAGTGGCAGGGGAGGGGGAGATTCCTGCCTCAGACGATTCCTGCAGACCCAGCCCAGCCCCTGGAATGGCTCCGCGGCAGCTGAGAGCCCTCGGGGCAGCCCCGTGGGATAAGGGATATCCATGAGGGATATCCAGGGCAGGGATGGGGCAAATATGTGCAGTAGAACTCCGGATTTGACACCACAAAGCCTGATTTATTTACTTTTTAACTCACTTTTCATTGGCTGCACCTCAAACCATCGTTACCTGAATTAACAGAGATGGTTGAGCCACAAGAAGGTGCAATTCTGGCTCCCAGCTCCTCCTTGTTACTTCCCGGTGCAACTTTGCTGATCATGGAATCCCTAAGGTTGGAAAAGACCTCTAAGATCGTGGAGTCTGATCTATTAGGGAAAATTTCATCCCTGAAAGGATGGTCAAGCATCCAGGCTGCCCCGGGAAGCGGTGGAATCACACCCATGGAAGTGTTCAGAAAATACGCGGATGTGGTGCTCAGAGCCAGGGTTTAGGGGTGAATCCGGACTCGATGATCTCAGAGGTCTTTTCCAGCCTTAATGATTCCATGATTCCCAGCTGATCCCAGGTTTGGGATGGAGATGCAGAGTCCCATTCTCATTCTGATAATGGCCTGGGGGCTTTTTTTGGGAGAGCACTGGGAACCTGCATCTCAATTTTCCTGGCTGGACTCTGCCAAGGACCACACCTTGTGCTCTAGGCCAGGCAGGGAACAGAGGGTGCAGCCTGGAATATCCCTCTGCTTTAGGGGAATGGTTGATTCCCTCAGCTCGCGGGGCTTTTGCCTGTTTGCAAACGGAATTTTTCCCGGGATTTGACCTGCAAATTCCTGGCCCTTCTGGCCCCGGGCTAACAGATCTCTTTGGCTCTCACTTAATTTGAGGGTGGAAATATTCCTATTGTTGGATTTCACAGGCTTGAAACTTGGAATTGTGCTCAAGTTGAGGATGTTAAGGGCAATAAAAGGATATTTTCCTGCAGCTTTACTCCCATTTTTTAGAAAGATCATGGAGTGAGACAGCAAATTCCTTGAGGAATGTTTCTCTTCAGTTAGAGCAGAAATCTTGGTGAGTGTGGCGACATCCAAAGGCAGCCTGGATTAACTCCGGGTTTGCATCTGGAAGAAATAAAATTCCCTTCCCCTCTCAGCTCTCGTTGCAACAGATGCGCCAAGAAATTAAATCAAATTAAAGTGTTTTTCAGTAATTTGACCAAAATTGTCCTCCCTGACTTCAGGGTGTGCCAGTTTAAGAGCCAATCCCAGAGTCCTGCATTAAATGATGAGTCAGAAACCTCTGGAGCACAGAGAGAGGCTGGAAAATTCACCCTTGGATGGTGCTTCCCCCTTCTCCTGCCAAGAAGGCTCCCAGGGCAACTGGACTCCGAAATTAAGAGCTTTGGGAGGTTGGGATGAAACAGGAATTGGGCACATAACCAGCTCCACTGTTTCCTGCACTGATTCAGGAAGTTTTTCTGGGAATGGGTTTGGATTAAAGATGCTGCGTTTATTAAGGATTAAAGAGAGCTCTGTGTCTGGAAAATCCAGTTCGGAGGCTCAGTGTTTCTGTGAGGGAAGGGTGGTTCCCAGTGGGGTGGAGCTGAAATATTCCTGTGTAGGATTTGCACATGAAAAGAGAATGAAGCCAAACACTTGGGACAGGGGCAATCCAAAGGAGGGTCCCAGACTTGAAAAAAATAAATTTGGGCCTGAAACGTCAGGACAATATTGAAGGCAAGAGCCAGACAGGACAAATGAAGGTTTTGGAAATGGGAATGACTGTGATAGGAAGCAAATTGCAATAGTCTGGATATGAAGTCAAAGACAGCCGGGTGCCAAGCCTGAGGCTTTTGGAATGACCATGGGAATGGTGGGAGATGGGATCTGAGTTGTCTGGTGGCCTCTGCTCAATGCCAGTCAGTGAGGGACAACAGAGGAAAATGAGGGAATGTGAGGGCTGTGGACCAGAAGAGGAAAGGCCATGGGAAAAGAAGGGGCTGGAGTGGGAAAAGAAGGAGCTGGAGTGGGGGAAAGAAGGCAGAGTTTCCACACAGGCAGAGGAAGAAGAGAGAACTAAAAGGAAAACTGATCGTGCAGTCATGGGCTGAGCTGGAGCCAGATCTGGGCCAGCAGGACACTTACGGAGCCTGTTCGGGCCAGAAGGGCTTGTCCAAGGTCAAACGAGGGCAGTGGCGAGGTTGGGATGCTGCTGACAAAGGAGCCTGGGCCAGGGAGAGGAGCGAGGAAGATGAAGAGCAAGGAAGGCAAAGCTAAAGGACAAAGCTGCTGCAAGAATTAGCCGGGCATTAACTGCCCGTAGCCAGGGACAGACGGGAAATGAGGATGAGTTTAATCCCTGGAGGGTGACATTGCAGCCAGATAAAGAGATGAGGAGGAAATTCCCCTTATCATGCAAAGAACCCTTCCCCAAGGATCTCTTTGCTCTCAATGATGCTTCAGCCTCATCGAGTGCCAGCTGTTCTCATTCACTGATTTTAGCAAAGCGCTTTGCAGATGCAGAGTGTTCCAGCTGTGCACGTTTTGTGGAGCGAGGAAGTTGTTACCCGAGGATGGCTGGAAAAAGGAATCTGCTGCAGCCAAGGCAGGGATTTGCTGAGCCTGGCCTCCTACAGATCCAAAATTTTCCTCCTGGCACAGAAGAGCTCTGAAAACCAACCCAAATCATAGAAAGGTTTGGGTTGGAAGGGATCTTAAAAACCGATTAGTTCCAACACCCCCGTGGGCAGGGACACCTTCCACTGTCCCAGGTTGCTCCAAGCCTCATCCAACCTGGCCTTGAACACTCCCAGGGATGGGGCAGCCACAGATTCCCTGGTCCAGTGTCTCCATACAACAATCAGTGGCCAGAAACTGAGGCTCGGAGGAGCCAGGTTAGAAAGAAAATGCAAGAGCTTCACACTACAAGTGGTGGGAGACTGGGCTGCTCTTCCCAAAAACACAGTGGAGATGCCAGAAGTTTTAATGGATTCGAGGGAGAGTTGACCAAATATCCATACGGAAGATCCCTGAATGTTCCTTAATGAGCAAATCACAGCTGTGGCAGCGATTTGAGCTTAATCTGGAGAGTCCTCGGGGCCAAGTTTAACCCACACAGGAATTTTTTGCCTGTGGCCGCTGGGCTTGACAGATCCTCCATCCACCCCAGTTTTGTGCTCCGAGGGATATTCCCAGAGGTGACTGACGGATGTTTTTGTGCTCCTTTTGCAGCTTTCTCCCTGACCTGCTTCTCGTGCAAAGATGCAACTTCCAACATCCACTGTCTCGGCACCACCAAATGCTCGGAGAACGAGAAGTATTGTCTGACAACCTATTCCACTGCAGGAACTGGTGAGTGTGGAGCTCTCCCGAGGCTCTGACGGCAAGGTGGGGCTCAGGTGGGGCTGACAGCTGAGCCTCCTCCCGCCAGGAGGTGCGGTGGAGGAATTAACGAGCATTTTAGCATGCGGAGAACAAATCTTGGGAAGGTGGGAACTCGGCATAGCGTGGGTCTGTTGCAACATGTCGTAAAAATACTGCTTAAACTCAGTTAAAATTAAATACTGATGATTAAACACTCTCAGGACAGGGAGATGTTGGAATAAAAATAATTATTTTTAGTATATCCCTGCACAAACTCCTTGTCTCAACTCCAAGCTCAAGTTCATGCCCACGAGGGGATGGAAATGGAAAGGGCAGGGTGCTGTGGAAGGAGCAATCCCAAGGCACGGCGCTGATGTTTTGCAATCTCACATTGTACAAATAAGTCCCAAATTCTCGCCCTCAGCTGGCCCTGAAACTAGCAGAGGATTTGTAAGGCCTGGAGGTGATGTCCACAGGTCACACATACACATATAATGATGGAATGTGATGAAACCCAAGGGAAAACCCAACGGCATCAAGTGCAGAGTAACAAATTCCCCATGGGATTGCACAGCCAGGCTATGACTGAAACCTGCAAAAAAAAAAAAAAA
>VZRS01005618.1:25494-47447 GCA_013398055.1 Ifrita kowaldi
CACCAAGCCCTTGATGTAAACCGAAAAAAAAAAAAAAAAAAAAAAAAAAAAAAAATCCAAGATGAACAACTGAACTTTTCCTGTTGTTTTCTCTCCCTCCCACTCCAGGCAATGACCGGAACCAGCGAATCACCAAGAAATGTTCCGCATTTTGCCCAACAATTGACCTGAACCTCGGCATAGCCGGAGTCGCCACCAGCTGCTGCGAGACTTCCTTGTGCAACATCAGTGGGGCCAGCAGCGTGAAAACCAGTTCCACCATCCTCACCCTGGGGGTCCTGGCCAGTCTCGCCTGCATCCTCAGGATGGGGTTTTGAGGGGTTTTTTGGGGGGGGAATGAGCTGCTTGGCTTTGCATGGCATGGTTCAAGCTGCGGTCCGTAAGGTGGGATTGCTGCCCTGTGCCTCCTACCTGGAAGGTCGCATCCCATCAGGAGACATTTTTGCTCTTTCCACGCTCTGATGACAACTCCAAATGATGTTTGGGAGAGAAAGGGATAGAATGGAGCCCTGCACGTGCAGAATGGCCCCATGTGGTCACCATCTCTCCTACTCTCGGCATTTATAACTCTGTGCATTTTTTTTGCCTTTCATTTTATCCCCGCCATTCTCTCGTGCCATTTTTTACCCATTTTCCACCCTGTATCATTTTGCTCTGAGAAAGCCTTTAATATAACAGTTGTTAAACAGAAACTGGGCACAATAAAGTGTTATTTTATTCTATTGTGTGGCTGCGTGGCGTGGCACTTTGGGCGTAGCTGCTGGATGTATCCATGTTATGGGACAAAAGCGGAGGCGTTTGCCTGCAAGTTGAACGGGAATAATGCTGAAATATATTAAAATTACTCTGCATTCACTTCAGGAAGCCTCTCCCCAGATTTTATTTTTCTGCACTGGCAGAAATGGCATTTTTGCGACTCCATTTCGGAATAAACTGAATTCTATTTAACTTCCTTTCAATTCCTCTCCTGCAGCAGCTGCCTGGAAGGAAATGGCTCTTGAGCTCTCCAGGAAATGGAGAGGGCGAGGCAGGGCCTGATGGGAAAGGATCTTGAGAATTTTCTTTAAACTGGTTTAAGATCTTCCAGTGGAAATTCCTTCAGAAGCATTGGGATTGTTTAGAAAAGGAAGAAAAGTATTTTGCACGGTGCTTAAACAAAAACAGTAGGAAAAGACAGATGGTTTCTGGAAAGAAACCTGGAATTTTTCAGACTCATCTGTGAAAAAATATTAACACTGCAAATAAATCTTTTATGTTAGCTCACCGAGTTAAAATGGAAGGGACTCATTAACCTGCTCTGATCCTCCTTGTGGATAATCTTAGGAATGAGAGGTTTGCTCACTCCAACCCTTCCAGGGAGGCTGAACTGCTTTCTCCTGGGATGAAAGAGCCCTCCACAAGGATCATCCCGAGGAAGATCTCCCAGGGTAATGAGCTGGGTGCAACTCACCCAGCTGGTTTTCCCTCTGTAGACTCCTTGCACAGCTCCATGTTCTGCTCATTCCGATGGGTATTTTCCAGGAGCAGAAAAAAAACAATGCTTGGGAACAGCCACGTCTTTATTCTTTACAACGGCTTTGCAGAGGAAACGTGGGCTCATGGCTCCAGCTCATCCCGAACTGCTCTTACCCCTTCCTGCCCATCTTCTTCCCATCCACATCCATCCCCAGCTCTGCATTCCCTGGCTTTTTTCTCTCCCAGACTTCCTCGTTGGCTTCTTCCTCCAGTCTTACTCTGGAGGAAGCCTTTTTCCATCCAAACTCTATTTCCTTGCCTCAACTCATTGTTTCCTCCTCGGTGTTGAGGCAGGGTTGGCCAAGGATACTTCGATTTTGGCCATGAGTCTCTCCATTCTTCCCATGGATTTTGTTGCCTGTCCCAACTGAGCTGGCTCCATCCACCTGCCCAATTTATTCTCCTCACCCTGCGTCCCTTCCTGCCAAATTTAGGGATATTCAAGTGACACAGATCCAAAAACCCCGAACAAGCCAATTCTGTGACCTTGGATGGCCATATTCTGCCCCACACCCTGATCATAACGTGGTAACAACTGAACTATTTGGAATAATCTTCATCCTGTGCTATCCGCAGGTTTGGGATTCCTTAGGGACAATGGTTGGCACAGGGAAAAGCCAAGATGGGGCTGGTACAGCCTCAGGTCTTGTTCTGCTGAGCTTGGGAGTCCAGACCTGCCCTTGGCAGCCGAGTTTAAAATAAGGTCATGTCTTGAGCTGCCTGAGCTTGGCAGGTGCCTCTATTTTGGGATGGGAAGGATCCTGGCATGGCAAAGGGGATGGGAGCACGTGGGACACCCCTGGAGGGTTTCATGCCCTGGTTATGGCTGTTGCATGGAAAAGTTATAAACAGCCCTGGGAATCCAGAAGTGCCATCCCTAAGGGAGCAGCTCCATCCTGGCTGGCTCCCTCTTGCCTGATTTCCCCCCGATCCCATAGGATTTTCTCTAGTGCCCACCAAAATGCATCCACGTGCTCCAAAGCTGACCCACATCCCAAAGTCCTTATCTGGAGGTGTGAGCAGCAACTCCCCTGAGGCACAGGAGGTCCTAAAAACACGAGAGCTCCCACAGTGAACCCTCCCCTCGGAATGTTGTGTAAGAGGAGACTCTGCCAGCCTTCCCGAGAAATCCTGATTGACACCTCCCACGCAGGTGCTGCTCCCTAATTCCAAATCCTTCCATCACCTCGGGTTTCTGGTGCCTCCCATGGCTGAACACCCCTCACGTGGGAGCGTTGAGCTGCCCCATGAGCAGGGACATCTGCGATGCCTGAAGGGCTTTTGGGAAGGAGATGGGAGTCTCATTCCAATAGCTGGGATTGCTCCTGGGAGTTAACTGCCTCCCTCTCCCTGTGGATTATATAAAACTCATTTTTCAGAGCTCTGAGTCACTGCACCAGAACCTGGATCAGCCAAGGAGGCCTTTCCCTGCCTACATGAGGCATCTGCAGGAGGTGCTTTAACTCTGGCCCTTCTTTTCCCTCTCTCTGGGCTTTCCCACCATTGGTTTTGAAGGATCTGTGCCACCTTTAGTTCTCCTTGAATAATTCCCCTCCCTTTTCCTTCACGACATGAAATTTCTCTCCCTTTTCCCTGTTTATTTGCCCAGATCCAACACAGTGCCTCAATGCCAAAGCAAGACACAGGATGGATGCAAGAAATCAAAGCAAGGCCCCCACTGGGTCTAAAAATCTTCTGGAAGCCATGGAAAGGGACAAAAGCAACTCTTTTCCCAAAGCTGACTGCTGCTCTCTTGTCACAGAACCAAATCATGGCTCCAATTAGAGTCCGTTGCCAACTCATGGCTCCAATTTGAGATCCACTTTAATCTTCCCGAATGGATAATGATAACATTACTCCAGAGAGGTGACTCAGCTTCCTCGGGGAATTTTTTTTTCCCAGTCTTCCTCAATCTTACTCCTCACTTGGTGTCCCTGTTCCAGGCCGTCCTCCAAGCGTGAATCCCAGGCAGCAGGAGACACCCTCTCCATGCTGGGTCCTTGAGCGATGCCTCTGAGTGCTTTTGAGTTTTGTAATCTGTCCTATTGGGAAATAAATCTCTTTTCCAGCTCTCCACATACTGGGAAGAGGGAATGCTCCAGCATTCCAAGGTACCTTAGAACGACGGTACTGAAGAACATATTCATGTCCTGGAGACAGCTCCCATAAAACACAGAAAATCCCATTTCCAACCCAAATTTCTCTCCTTAGTACATATTTGTTGGATGTGCTGGGAATGTTTTAGCCTCACTGCTCCTTCAAAGTCAAAGTCAGTCGACTTGTGCTGATGCCATTCCCAGAAGGTTCATGTGGGAATAAAATGGATGTTGGAAAAGTCAACAATGCCAGGTTGGATGGGGTTTGGAGCAATCTGGGATAGTGGAAGGTGTCCCTGCCCATGGCAGGGGGTTGGGCCAAGGCGATTTTTAAGGTCCCTTCCAACCAACCCAGTCTATGATTCCTTGGAAATCAACATGAGCAGGGATATGAAAGGGGAAAGGAATAAACACAACAAGTCTGTGGGACAAATAAGAACAAAAATAAGGAAAAAAAAAGGTTCTTTCCTTTCACCCTCATTGCAAAACGCCAGCAAGGAGCCACACCCACTAATTAGGAAGAAAAACCTGTTTATAAAACATTTCGGCAGAAGACCGAAGACCAACTTGTCCTGTGTGAAGCACAAGGCTCGATTTGATCATCACCACGTCCCCGCTGACCTCACCAACCTCCAAACCCAGGGAATGTCCGTTTGGACACAGGGCTTGAACAACTCTGGAATTCACCACCTGATGACGTTATCCCAGCAGCAGATCAGGAGGGCCTGAAAAAAGTGTCAGACAATCACACGGATCAGGAAATCATCCAGTGCTGGAATGATTCATGTTGGAAACAGACAAAAATACCCTGCTGATGGCTACATCCAGGGAATTGCCTGCGAAGTTCTTCCATAATTGCCAGAAAAAAGCAGGGTTTGACAATATTTTCTTTCTGCTGTCCAGGACTAATCTTGTTTTAGAAGAAGCTCTGTGGACTTGGCAGCTCAAGCTCTTACAAGATGCATCTTGAACGAGGGTCTCTACCCCAGACTGCCAGAAACAGATTTTAAGGAATTCAGAGGAGAGGAGCAACACGGAGGAATAAAAGCAAAAGGATTGATTTAAGAGGAGAGATTGAAAAAATGACACTTTGAGGGACAGCTCTTTCCAGAGCAGAGCTGCCATTCCAGGGTGCCAATTTGTGGGCTTGGAAACAGAGGCCTGATTTCGAGAAACTGTTGGGCGTGGAGAAAAGCAGCTCCTCTAAAGAATCCCTGGATAGCAGAAAAACATCATTAAATCAAAATTGTACAAGGTATTTGAGGATTACAAGCAGGAAGAGAGCAAGTAGAGGGATTAACCACAGGAAAATTGATAAAGAAATGAAGGCTGACATGAAAATTTGAGGAAAATCTTCTGTTTAACCAACCATTAGCTAATTTAACTTAGTGTAAAACACACTGATTTTATTTGAGGTAAACCAGCTTAGGCCAGCTCAGAGGCTGAGTCTGGTGCTGTTGAATAATTAAAGCCAATGAACGGCACAAACCCTGGAACATCACGTGCTGTCTATGCAAAGGGATTAGAAAAATTCATTCCTAGGACTATCTCCCCGTGCCTCCAGGCTCTGCTTTCATCAGAGCAGCAGCTCTGGAAGGAAGGAAAGGAAGAGATTCAGAGGAGGAGAGAGCAGATCCCGACTTCCCATCACTCACACGACCGGAAGAGCAAGAAATGCGTGGCTGAAAGGGCTTTTCCGCACGGTGCCAGCCCGTTCCAAAGGGCTCCAGCATGGAAAACTCCCACATGAACATTCCACACCCTTGGGTTGATTTCATGTCCACACGCGAGCCGTCGGGAACCTGTAAAACTGCTGCCGTTGGGCTGGGGTATAAAACCTGCCCTCCAAACAGCTTCCCAGTCCCGCTGGGAGGATCTGCTGGAGATGAGGACTCCTCTTGTCACCTTGCTGGCTGCTGTCCTGTGTGTGGAACAAGGTGAGCCTCTCATGCTGCTCCTACTTAAGACAAGGGTTAGAGGGAAGATGGTGACAATTTTCCACGTGGCAAAACCTTAGAGGGCTGTCACCAACTTGGCAGTGCTGTGATGGTGTCCCCAATGCCCTTTTGCACCTCAATCAGTGATTTGATGCAGAAATAAGTACCTGATGAATTAATTCTCCTTTCTGGTGGTAGAGCTCTGGTGGTGCTGGAGGCCAGGTTAAATCCACACAGTGGTCTTTGGGGTCTTCCAAAAGGAGGCAAGTTGGAAGTGATGGAAAGCATAAGAAAGTGGTTTTTTTCTTAATAATTTCAGTTTTTGAGTATTACAGAGACTTTTCTGCTCTGCTGCTTCCTCCCTTGTAGTGGTTGGCCACGTGTCTTCCTAGGAAATGCAGCAGTGGGAATTTCTGTAGATTAAATCTGCAACAGAGGCGAAAGAACTTTTCATGTTAAAGGCATCCCGCTCCCAAAGGGAAGGCTGAGTGTTCTCCTCCTTCTGGGAGTGAGACACGCGTGTTGCTCCACCACTCCTGGCACGTGGGAATGACGACCGGAGTGCCAAAATTTTCCCCACACCTGATGGTTTCCCAGAAACCATGATACGAATCTGGTTGAGAAAGAGGCATCTAATTAATCAATTATCACTGACGTATCAACCCCCTACTCCTACATCCTTCGGAATGGTTCCCCAGCGTGCCTGGAAGAGCAGGAGCTTCCGCCAGTTTTGGGGTGGGAAAAGGACTATTCAATCCTGAAAAAAAAAGATTGATTTTGTGCCCACAATTCCTGGTTGAAGCAACATAACAGGGACAGAAGAGGAGAATTTTCGACGGCAACATTCTCAGCGTGACCCAGGATGAAGTGGAAAGCTCACAGAGATCCAGGACCACAGGTTCATGGTGGGATTCCTTACTGGTGACACCTTATATTGGCATCAGATTCCCACTGGATTTAAGGACAGGCTTTTACACAGCACCTTTCTGTGGCCCAGCCTAGATCAAGAATAAGAAATTGCAGCTTTCTGGCCTAAAACCGGGACAATTCAAATGTGGAAACTGTCATTTGATCCTTCTCAGGTATCCTGGGTCCCATCCAAGACCCTAATGACCAGATTTTAGTCAAAACTCTTGATCTCTCAGCCAACCAAAGAGGGTCTTTCGCCTTTTCCATCCATGAACTCACTGTTATGGATATTTTGTGTCCAGCAGAAATCCTAAAAGGTCTTGATCCTTTTCATAGAATCACAGACTCACTAAGGGTGGAAAAGACCCTTAAGATCATGAAGTCCTTGCTGCAATGTTGGACAAAATCAGGCAAATGTTTGTTTAAGGTGTCCCTGAAAGTTTCCAACAAGGAAGATTCCACAGCCTGGAACTGCTCGGAGACTCTCATCCCTTTAGGAATTTAGTTTTAATATCTCTCAGCTTCTCTTTTTGTACTGCTCGCCCATATTGCCACCACGGGACACATAAAATATTTTATTACTTTCTTCTTTGCTGCTTCTTTTCTTGCATGAAGAAGATTCCTGCAACTTTCCTCGGCATATTTTCATTTTCAACAAACAAACTAAACCCTTCCAACCTTTTCTACAAGATCACATTTCCAAGATCTCTGACCTTTTCTCCTCCCTCTCCTCTGGTCCCTCTCCAAATGCTCTGCATAGTTTTGGAAGTGCCACGGAGAGATTTGGGCACTGGGGTTCCGGCTGAGGTCTTGGCAGGGTGGAAAGGCCACTTTGCATATCTTGCACATGACATTTCTGCCCGTGTCCCCTTGGGTGACGTCCGTTTCCACGGCTGGAATGTGACACCGTTGACTCCGGCTGTTGTCACTGTGGTTGTGAGTTCTAACCGATCCAGTTGTTTGTCACCCTACATTTAAGTGTCTTGGTTTTATCTAAACGTCATTTATTTCTCTTTACTGAGTGCACCTACTCTGTTTTCACTCTTTTATTGCATCCATCTGTCAAAATCCCTTAAATTCAGAGAATCATGGAATGGTTTGGAAGGGATCTTAAAGATCAGCTCATCCCAGCCCCTGCCATGGGCAGGGACACCTTCCACTATCCCAGGTTGCTCCAAACCCCGTCCAACCTGGCCTTGGACACTTCCAGGGATCCAGGGGCAGCCACAGCTTCTCTGGGCAACCTATTGCAGGGCCTCACCACCCTCACAGGGAAGAATTCCTTCCATTGCTCCAGGTGGTTTGACCAATAATCCTTGGGAATCACCCTCTGAGGGTGTTTTCGTGTCTGGCTTTGCACCCATTCCCTGGCATTTTCACCAGCTCGTGTTTCCTGGGCTCGCTCGTGAATAACATCATTCAAGGTTGTGTCAAAAATTCCTTAAAAATGGGTAAAAATGTGTAAAAACGTGTAAAAAAGTCCTTAAAACCTCACTGAATCTCCTCTACTCTCTACAAGAAAATTCAACTTCTTTCAGAGGTGAATGAAGCAAGAAAGCCGCACAGGATCAGCAGTTAATGGCTTTTTCCTCTCCTTCTGTCAGAAACTTCTCGTTTCATGGTGTGACCTCCACTGTCCTTCCACTCTCTCACTGCCAACTTCTTATCGGGCAAAGCTGCGCTCACAGGGACGTGTCCTTCAGTCGTTTTTGCCCTTTCCAAAGTGACAGACCGTCCCCAGACTTAGCAGGAACTCAGCCAGCATTTCGGTTTGTTTCCCTCCAAAAATCAGCTGTGTTTTTAAAGGAACTCAATCACAAAACCCCACACTTCGCTCTGAGTGATTTCACAAACTCAGAACCCAACCACCACCATAAAAACTTTCAATCTGCCTGGCTGGAGAGCGCTCTGCACATATTTTGGGGTGTTTTATCACCCAGGCTGTGGTTTTGCTCTTCTTCCTCTTTTTACTGCTTCCAAGAGGCTTTTCAGAGGTCTTTCCTACCACGTTCCGGTTTTGAGGGCAGGAACAGAGATTTTTGGCAGGAAACACAACTCATCACTGCGTGACCTTCCTGCCAATCAACGGCCACTGTTGCAGATGTAGGAATTATCTCACCAAATCTGCCTTTAGCACTTAAACCAAGCTTTTGGTTAAGATTTTCCATTCATTCCCTATTTCATGCTAAAAACAGAAGTTTGACAGAGCGTCTGAAGGCTCTCATCAGACTTCCTAGAGCTGAGGTTAGGCCAGTTCAGAGATGTTCAAGCACAAAAAAAGAGATGTGACAGCAGTCTCTGGGCCAGATGAAAGAGAAGTAGGACACTGAGCATTGGCCACCTCCTCGAAACGCTCCAGGCATCTTTAAATTCTCCCTGCCAAGCCCTGCCCAGGAGAAACCCTGAGCAGTAATTGGCAATTCCCGTGGCCGAGCCCTCAGCACGGAGCCGCTATGGCTCAGCAATAATCTCCATCATAAAAGCCCCCAAATCCCTGAATTCCACTCACATCTCCTGCTCCCAGGGATTGCAAACAGATCGATAACACTTCGCAGCCTGAGCCAGAGGAGACAGAGAGGGATTTAGCACTGCTGCCACGGGTCAGGGGATAAAGAAAGTCTCTGGTCATTCCCACGAAAACATTCCTCAGACTGTAATGAGGGAAATGGAGATCTCTGCACCGGAGCTTTTGTGGTTTTTAAACCTTGTAATGTGCTTTTTCCCTTTTTTTTCTCCCCCAGTTTATCCATTCATGTGCTACACCTGCCAAGAACAGGAGTCCAACAAGGACTGTTTGACCATTTCCATGTGTGCCGAGGAGGACAAACACTGTGTGACCATCCGGAAGGACGTCGGGACAAGTAGGTTTGGGAACAGCACCTTGTTTGTTTTGTAGGAGAGCAGTCCCAGGAATGGGATTTCATCCCAGTACGGGAACAACAGGCCTTGATGGCCAATTTTTAGGAGACATTGACCTTGTGGTTCCCTACTGCAGTGTCCAGACACTTGATATTCCTGCTGGGAATTGGGGAAATGCTGAGGACACACAGAGCAGCATCAGGGAGTGGATTCACATGTGGAGCTGTGCATGTTCCACTCCCAGAGTGGTTTTGAGAAGGGTTTTGGCCAAACCTCACCATGGCTGACTCCCTGTGCCAAGCACAGTTCTTCAGGTCTGTTCTGGGGGTTCTGTGCCCTCAAAGACCTCCACGTGCTCTTACCCCAAATCTCAGGTCATGCAGAACATTCCCTCTGGGTTTATGTTGTAGGAAAAACCATCCTGGTGGGAACGACCCAGGCTGAGTATCACTGCAGGCAGCTGGAACAGAAAGCCACCCACAGCTGCTAATTCCACTTAAGGATTGACAAAACATGGAGCCCAGAGAAGTCCTGGTTGGACTTGATGATTTTAAAGGCCTTTTCCAACCTTCCCAGTTCTAGGATTCTATGAAACTGGGGATGCCCCAACCCTGGAAGTGCCCAAGGCCAGGTTGGACAGGGGTCTGAGTAACCTGGTCTGGTGGGAGGTGTCCTTGCCCATGGATGATCTTGAAGCTCCCTTCCAACCCAAGCCATTCCATGATTCTGTGCTTAATTCCATGAAATTTGCCTTGAGCATTAGTGCCGGCCTTCCTTTACTCACCAAAACAGATTTAGCCACAAAAATATTTAAACAATGCTTTTTCATCCTCCTTTTTCTTTTTTTCCCCCCTTTTTTACCTGCACTAGAACCCAACAAGCCTAAATACGTCATCTCCAAGATGTGTTCTCCAACGTGTCCAGCAACAGGTCAGCAACAAACCCAAAGCTCCAAGAATGTTTCCTGCTGCGAGAAACCCTTGTGCAACGTGAACGGAGTCAACAGCCGGCAAAGCAGCCACGGAGTGATGTCGCTGGGTGTCCTGGCCAGCGTCACTTACATCTTTGCATATGGATTGTGACGGGTTTGGAACAGCCCCCCATGATGGCTGAAATAAAAGTATTGTTCTGGGATAATTTCTGCTCTCAAAGATTCGTGTTTCGTGGTTGAGCTTCCCCTGGGATTTTCGAGAGAGCCTGGATAAGTCAGGTGCTGAACTCCCATTGATTTCCTGAGCCTACTTGAATACGAAGTGTCCCCAGACATCCAACTCACCTAAGAAAACACATTAAAAAATGGCCTTTTTGACATGTTCAAGCTTCAAATCATTATTGCTCCGAGGAGATCCTTGAAGGCATAGTTTTGTCTCTTACTTTCAAAGCTCTGTGAGGAATAACATCCCACCCTGCCTGAAACACAGGGAATGGCTCCACAGTTGTGTCAGCACGGGAGATGATCGGTGAATTTGTTCGCAGTGAGTCTGGTTATCAAACATCTGCTTATAAACAAACAGGTGGAAGTAAAACTGATTTCTGTGTTTTTTGTGTTGTGGACATTTCTCCAGCCTCAGTGGGGGGCAATTTCTGTCTCCTCACGCTCTTTGCTCTCTCGGTTCACATTTTGAGATGAGCTTCCCTTATCGGAGTAAAGGGGAAAAGGCAGAGAGGGAAAAACGTGGCTGAGAGAGGAAAGGCAGCGGGAAGGTGGGAAAGAGAAGGGAAGGAGTGGGGGCAGCCCGCTGAGCTGGGAGCTGCCCTCACACTGCCTCCTCATGGACCTCATCCAGCTGGAAAAGACACCCCCATATCTATTCCCCTCTTTTTTATCCAGGGCCAAAACAACCTCGCACAGCTGTTGCCAACCCCTGTCATTCAGAGATTGTGAGAGGCTCTCCACAGACCCACGTTCCTGGCAGAGAAACCATCGATTGTGTTGAGCTTTGTTCGGTTTTGCCCTCCGAGCGCTCCGCTCCCTCCTCTCCCCGCGGGAGCTGCAGCTGAGGGGAGACAGAAAAGCTCTGTAGGAGGCCTGGGGGGTGTCACAGAGAAGAAGAAGGGGCAGCCAGCCAGGGACTCACACAAACAGCTCAGAGCTTCTTGGGTCACAGCCCCGGCTGCAAGCTCCCATTCCTGGAAAACACACACAAAAAAAAAANTGTTAATTTTATCTCACCAAAGACAGCCTCAAAAAGGGAAGGAAAATTAGGATGGTGTTAAGATCTGGTGCAAACCCAGCAAAGAAAAGAAAGCTAAGACTCCATGCATAAACCGGAAAGAACTTAGAAGGTTCAAAATATTCCCAGAAATGACATTAAAACCAAAACGAGGTTAGATGTCGATGCCAAAAAATTGATGTATTTTATTTAATAGTAGAGAGGCAAAGAGAAGGAAAGAGAAAAGAAAGAAAAAAATAGAAAAAGAAGTGTGCGTGGAAGGGTGGGGGGACAGGGAGATGTGACAGGGGTTAGGTGGAAGCATGTCAGCCATCCCAGGGTCCCGATGATGTCTCATTGCTCCCTTCCATCTGGTCTGCTGGTGGTGAGGGTCCCCGCTTGCCGCCGTGGCCATGCCACCACATGCCGTGGAGTACAGAATTCCGTGGATTCATACACACTTTGGGCCAGCTGGGAACACCCACGCGTCTCCCCTTGCAGGGGCTNCAGCATCCCGAGCTCAGCTGTGTCCTGGGAGAAACCAGAGCTGGTCCAAACAATTGAAGGGTGTTGGGGTTTTTTTTGTTGTGTTTGATGGTTAAACGAGATCTTTGCTTTTTCTGAAGCATTGCCCTGGAACTCTGCTGGGTTTTGGTTGCACATGTGGAAAGATGTGGATTTTTGAGGCATTTCACGGTGCCTGGATTTCAGAGCCACTGGTTTTCCAAGAGGATAAAAGATTCCACATTAACTTCATGTTTTGTGCTGTGAGCTCTGGGTCTAGTGACTGGTTTTTAACATTTTGTTTAATGGATGGAGGGGAAATGAAGGAAAATTAAGGAAATGAAGGAGGTGACACCACGGTGGTGGGCAGGGCCAAGAGGACACTGACATCCCACTGAGCAGACTGGTGAGCTGTGCCTGGAGATGACAGATGTCAAAAGACCAAATTAACAGCATTTAATTACAAAATAATATAAATAATATAAATTACATAAATTATATAAATTATATAAAATAATATAAATAAACAGGAAATTGCTGTTAATTTTATCTCACCAAAGACAGCCTCAAAAAGGGAAGGAAAATTAGGATGGTGTTAAGATCTGGTGCAAACCCAGCAAAGAAAAGAAAGCTAAGACTCCATGCATAAACCGGAAAGAACTTAGAAGGTTCAAAATATTCCCAGAAATGACATTAAAACCAAAACGAGGTTAGATGTCGATGCCAAAAAATTGATGTATTTTATTTAATAGTAGAGAGGCAAAGAGAAGGAAAGAGAAAAGAAAGAAAAAAATAGAAAAAGAAGTGTGCGTGGAAGGGTGGGGGGACAGGGAGATGTGACAGGGGTTAGGTGGAAGCATGTCAGCCATCCCAGGGTCCCGATGATGTCTCATTGCTCCCTTCCATCTGGTCTGCTGGTGGTGAGGGTCCCCGCTTGCCGCCGTGGCCATGCCACCACATGCCGTGGAGTACAGAATTCCGTGGATTCATACACACTTTGGGCCAGCTGGGAACACCCACGCGTCTCCCCTTGCAGGGGCTAGCTTGGCACACTGTCCCTTGCAACACTGAGGGTCTGCTGCAGCGTCTCTGGTGCTCTGGGGCAGGGTCTGGGGACCCCTTTGAGGGGCCCCTGTGATGGGTCCTGTCACCCCTTCTGCTGTGGATAAGCTTCCCCCTCCCCAGGTGAGGACCCCTCAGCTGGGCTGCTCTGCACAGTGGAGGGTGGGCGGTCACTGCGCCTCTGACCAGAGGCTTTTCCAAGATACCCAAAGCCTCTCCTCCCTCCACCCCTCGGTGCAGGGTCTGTGCCAGCCCGGCAGCTGATAGCCCTGGGGCTGTGGTCTCCACCTTGGAGGTGTTGAGCTTGTGCTCTGTGAATGTCCCCAGCCTTGAGTTGTTACCTTATCTTATCTTCATCAGGGAGCAGTATAAGGCCTCAGTCAGGGCTCCACAGTTTTCTCTGAAGCTTTTGTAACACAGTTTTTAAAGTCTTTCTTGAAAATGTTTAAGTCATAAACTATAGTATTTTAGTCCCTGACAACCCCTCAGCTGGGCTCCTCCGCACAGTGGAGGATGGGCGGTCACTGTGCCTCTGACCAGAGGCTTTTCCAAGATACCCAAAGCCTCTCCTCCCTCCACCCCTCGGTGCAGGGTCTGTGCCAGCCCGGCAGCTGATAGCCCTGGGGCTGTGGTCTCCACCTTGGAGGTGTTGAGCTTGTGCTCTGTGAATGTCCCCAGCCCTGAGTTGTTACCTTATCTTATCTTCATCAGGGAGCAGTGTAAGGCCTCAGTCAGGGCCACATTCGGGGCGCTGTAGTCTTCTCTGTAGTCTTCGCTGTAGTCTTCTCTGCAGCTTTTGTAGTACAGTTTTAAAAGTCCTTCATGGAAATGTTTAAGTCATAACCTATAATATTTCAGTCTCTGACAGATGGAGAAGGTGAAGAATGAGTTTTTAAACCAAAGAGAAGGAAGAGATGTCCAGCTGCTCAGGGCAGGCACTGGCAGCACTGGAAGGGCTGTGGTGGCTGTGCTGCATCCCAATTCCGGGAGCAAGTCCTCCAGGAGCAAGCCCTCCATACCCTGCACAGTTTTCCCCTGCAGGACCTCGGGTGCTTTCAGAAAAACTCCAGCCAAGTTGGGCTCCAGGCCAAAGCCGTTACTGTTTTACCACCTGTCATGCTGGCAGGAGAAAGAGGAAGTAGAAGGAGCAATTTATATCTTAACCAGTTTCACTGGACACGAGAAAGCAAAAACTTGGTGGGAGAGACCATCTGGAGGGGAAGGAACAAGTGAAGGGTTGAAATAAGTCCAGCGAGGGCTTGGGGAACCAGGATGGGCAGAGTTAAAGAGGGAGAACAAACCTTATCCAGATCTTTTGCAGACCCTTATCCCCAGCTCTTCCCCGCTACTTTTCACCACAGCAGTTTGAATGCTGCCAGAAGATCAAATGACAGCGGGGGTTCCTGGAATTGTCTACAAATGTAGGGGAACTCTTTCTTTTCCTGAAATTTCTGGATGCCGAAGCAGCTGAATTAGCCAGGATTATCCTGACTGATTCTTTGGAGGTGAAGGGATTGTGTTTGACAGGATTTACAGGTTGTCTTGTCCACCCACCTGGTTCCTGGACTGAAAGCTCCCAGCTGTGGGAGCTGAAGGTCATGGAAAAGTAAATCTGGAGGGGGGAATTCCGAACGGACTTTGTCACTGCTGATTCTCTGACTGGAAAATCGCTGGAACTCTTTCAAATAAAGAAGCAAGAGGGACAATTTAAAACTCTCCTTCTTGATTGGAGGCGAGGAATGGGCTGATCATGAGGTCACAGCTCCTTTTCCACACCGGTTCCTCCCTTCCCTGGGCTGGAGGAAGGTGCAGGTGGAAGATCGAGGCTCCTGTGGCTCAGCTTTAGGCAAAGCCTAAATCTCCTTTTCCCACACGGATTGAATCAGTCCCATTTCCCTTTTCCAGAGTGAGGTTTGGGTGCTGGTGCTCTCCAGGCTGAGCTGTGTGGGAGAAGAAATCCAGGTGATTCTTGGAGCTACCACTTCAGCGTAGGATTTGTTTTCTGATCCCACAACTTTGAGCCGCGCTCGCAGTGTCAGGAGATGAGTTTGTGCTTCCACGTGTGGAGGGAGAGGGAAAACAGGTGCGGAGACACAACCACATCAAACACAAGAGCAAGAACCATTTTGCTGCCACAGATATTAATGAGATGAACTAATTAACACATCAAAAGTGAATAAAATTAGTGTTTTCAACATGAATATGCAAATCAGTGAGGGTTGTCAGCCAAAGTGGTGTCCAGGAAAATTGGGAAAAGAAATCCATCACAGCTACTAAACCCAGCCTGTTTCTCCTGCTCCTGTTTCTTTGCAGCAGGGAAATCTGGGTGCTTTGGGAGACTGGATATCAACAAATCACAGACTCATTTAGGTTGGAAAAGACCTCTAAGATCATCGAGCCCAACCTGTGACCCATTCCCAACTTGCAAACCAACCCAGAGCACTGAGTGCCACGTCCAGAGCCTTTCCATGAAGAAATGTGGAAATAATCCATCATTAAAGGGCATAGGGGACACTCTGGGAACACACAGTGCTGGAAAAAGACCAATCCAGACTTGGAAAAAAAGCTCTGAAATAGATCATCAAACAGTGGTGTAGGGGCTATCAAGGAGGCGGGGATGAGCAGCGAGAATTTTGTGACAGGTGGGTGATACCCCCACCTGTGACAAGATAACAAAATCTGTGAGGGTAAAAGTGGTACCTGTCACACAGCTCAGCCTTAATAAAGCTCTTTTTTTTTGGCACCGTGTCACACGATGGGCTCAGAAGCAAAACCAAGAAAACCCAGTCGGGCTGAAATCACGAGCAAAGCAAAGCCAACAATTTGCTGTCAGGCTGGAACGATCCATTAAAAGGCTCCTCTTGGCTCTGGGATGACGCAAAGTTTTAATTGCCGGTTTGGATGACGGACTAGACAATAAATTCACCGAGCTCACGGGTGACAAGCGGAGAGAATCGGCGAACAGGAGGATTCTGGGTGATTCCAGTAAATTTAAGTGGTAGGCTGGGAAAAGAGGGTGCAATTGAGGAAGGCCAAGCACAAAGCTCTCCAGTTAATGCGGCACAAATGCGGGGTGAGGGAATCTCCCTCGCAGCAATCTGGCAGGAAAAGAAGTTGTGCTAGATCACAAGTTTAACACGTGTCAAACTTCGGGGAAAAAAAAAAAAGTGAAACAAAACCTTCTCGGAGCTCTGCACTCCATGGAAAAATCTTACACATTGCACTGGGAAGTGTGAACTGGTGTGTGATGGGGTGAGCACCTTCCCGATCCTCCAAATGGAAGGCTCGGGCAGCTTTGTTCTTCCCACTTTTTGTGTTGGGGTTCAAACAGCAGCAAAGAGGATTTTAGATGGATCAGAAGGGATTCCTGGCATCTAAAGCAGGGTGAAGAGCTGGGAAACTGCCTCCAGAAACCGCAGCTTTAGCACCATAATCGGGATTCATCAAAGCATGGAAAAACTGTGGCCTCAGCCTCTCCCTGGGGATGGGAGAATGAACTCATTCCTGGTCATTCCCATTCCTGCTTCTCTCTGCCCCTGCCATTCCCACGTGGAGCTGGTTCCCTTCACCAGAGCAGAATTGTGCTGTTCAGGGTTGGCTTTGCTTTATCACAGAATTGTGGAATGTTTTGGGTTGGAAAAGACCTAAAAGATGTCGGGCAGGGACACCTTCCACAAGATCAGGCTGCTCCAAGACAAAGACAGAACAGCAAAAGCGACCCAAAGCTCTTCCAGTGATGTGGAAAGAACTTCCACGTAGGAACTTTTGCTCCAAAGGGTGTTCAGCTCCAGAGTTCCCAGGATTTCAGTCAACATTAAAGCAGCGCTGAGGCAGAGAGTGGAGAGAGCTGTGCATAGGAATGATGGTTTTCCCATTTTCCAGCTGATTCCTTACTCAGGCGAGTCCCTGAATTCCCTGCAAAGCATTGGGGGTGCCAGGGGTACAATTTTCCTTGGTCCAGGAGAGGCAGGAACAGGCCCTGGCTCTGCGCCCAGGGCTCGCAACAGCTCACCTGGGACCTGCCTGCAGCTCCAGGATGCAGAATCAGATGTTAATCCGCAATTAGATAACGAGCAGACCCCACTCCTGGGAATGAGAAACTCCCTCCTGTAGTCACAGGAAATCGGAGGAATAAAACTCTCCGAGAGATCTTCGGGGAGAAGAGAGCGATTTGACAGCACAAAAATCTTGGGGAAAGTGGATTTTGCCTTTCACAGTCTTCCTTATGGATTTAATTGGATCGCAAGCGCCAACGTGGGCGTGCCCAGTTCACCCGGCCCGTGTCACTTCTGTGCCACCAGCAGCCAAAAGATGAAAGCCCCGCAGCTCCCCTCGTGCCTTTAAGGATGAGCACAAGGTGAAGGTAAAAGGTGAACGGCAGAGCACAAAAAAACCCCGATTTTGGACTTGTTTTTGACAGCTTTTAGAGAGAGGATGTTCTCTTTGCCGGCTTTCTCTTTCGCTTTTCCCCTTTTAGATGAAATTCCTGAATATTCCAGCCCTTTTGTTTCCTTTATCTGGGTGTTTCATGGCTCCCACCCTCCTCTTAATCCTCTAGAGTTTCTTATCCAAGGTCAGCTTGTTCTTCCTCTACTTTTGAATGACCGCAGGCAGGCACGGTGCTCCACGGCAATCAACAAATGCCTTTCCTTTTAACCCTTGCTCTGCTGGTTCTTCCGGTTCTTCCACACCCTGCAACATTCCCATCCCTATTTTTTTTTTTTACGCCAAGTTTAACATTTCCACTATAAAGCTCCAGCACCTTGCCTACAGCTTCAGCGCATTTCGTGCCACCTCCACGGAGTCTGGTGAATTCCTTTTTCATAGAGAGGTGCATTTTCTGGTGGAATGGGCGGGGAAAGGACTGAAAAGCCCCTTCCTTCCCCCAAAAAACCCCAGAGATGAGGCCCCTGTTGCAGGAGGGGAGATGCCCCCAGGCACAGCGACCTTTGCAGGTGGTCCAGAACCTCTGATGGCACAAAAAAGGCCAGGACTGGGAAAAAAAGCTACAAAATGAGTCCAGAGTTCACCCACGAGACAGAATTAGGCCTGGAGACAGGGACAGACACTATACAGCTAAGGGTCATCCGGCAGGCAGTGTGGGAGAAGAGAATCATGGAATATCCTGGGGTAGGGACAAACAGGATCAGCAATTCCATCGGAAACAGATGGAGATGAAATCACAGCAACATGGCCAAGGTCCATCCAGGACATGGCTGGAGACAGGGCCACTTACAACAGGGCCTAAAGGGTTAGGCTTGAGCTTAAAGGGGGTTCCTGGAGCCAGCACAGTCTGAGCAGGGCCCCGCTGAGACTGTTCAGGGAAATTAGGGTTTTTGCCTGAGCAACGAGCTCTTCTTCAATCGTCACAGTTGTTTTCCTGTCAAAAGCCTAAAACAAGCACGGCTGAGGGTGACTCATGCAGACTTGGGAAGGGGGAAGAGTGAGAATTCAAACACCAGCCAGCAATCCACTTTCACCTTGGGCTCAGGGAGAGAAGGGAAAGGGAAATGTGGATGGCAGCCAGAACTGAAAGTTCATCCATCCGACAGTCAGATCCTGACTGCAGGTTGTGGTTGCAGGGAGAAGATGAAGGTTTCATTCTTTTACCTGTAAAAAATGTAATAAATGGCATGGCCCCAAGATGCATCTGGTTGGGCACCTTTTTTTTTCAGGAATTCTCAGGAATCTCAGTAGCTACTTGAGAGCAATCCCAGGTCTTTCCCCATGGAATGTAGCAGAGGTGGTGGAGGACAGCGACCTGTTTGGCACCGAAGCAAAGAATAACCTGCAGCTTGGTTCGCCCATGGAAAATCTACATCTGGAGCATCCTTGGATGCTCCAAATGTGATCCTGAGGGTCTTCTGGGCAACTCTGATCCGGAACAACCAGAAGGGACTTTGGGAGGAGGAACATCCCGGGTGGGATGCTGAGGAAGGGCTGGAATATGGAGTCAGGCCTCTCGTTCAGCCAGGTGGAGCAGGATGGCATGAGCAGGAATTCCAGGCATGGTGCATCCCAGCTCCAGCATTCCATGGAGTGTCAGGGGCTGGGCCAGCACCTGGGCAAGCAGGACCTTCAAGCCAAGACTGCATTGCAGCAAAGTGCTCCGGACAAAGAGAATTTGGAGGATGAGAGGAAGCAGCAAGGATGGAGACCCTGGATTGCTGCTCTTTCATGGCCTCCCAGTCCTCTGCCAAACTGATTCTCCACATTTTGCCAGGTGGGGCAGAAATCTCCCACAGAGCATTTCCAACCCTCTCTGGGAAAAATCAGAACAATTCCCAGCTCCAGAGAACGATGCAATTACTGAAAAAAAAAAAAGACTTTGTCCCCTTCCTGTGTCATCGGAGCAAAGCAGTTTGAGCAGTTCTGTTCCACTAACCGGGGAAGCGCCTCATTTGCAAATTCCTCTGGCGTTTAGGTGCCTCACGTGCACAGCCAGGCCCAGGAAGTCTCACACAAACCCTGAAACAGAAGCGTGGTGGGGAACGAAACTCTCTGTGTCCCACCCGGTTCCACAGAAGCTGAGCAAGCTTTTACTGACCCTGGATTTCAAGCTGGAACTCCCCAAGCTCCTGTTCAACACCGAAGCCCTGCAGGCCTAGTTAGTCTAGGTTTAATTTCTGCGCCATCTCTGCTGCCCTGAGCCATGAAAGGACCTGTCACACGCATCATTTCCTGATTTCAACCATCCCCATTCCTCCCCAGCGTGCCACAGCCATGAAATATTTACCCTAGCACCAGTTTGCCCTCTGATCCAGCCACTTCCTTATCTCCTTTTCCTCTGAGTGTGTTTTTGTAGCTGCCTCCACCTTTCCTCAGCACAGGCCACATTCCTGGTGCTGGACTCTACCCCTGCTGCCTCTCTTGCTTCACCCTTCTTCTCGTGAAGAAATATTTTTTGGCCTTGCACTCGCAACACGAAGCCAATGGTTCAACAAAGTCCTCCAGTGACCTCCAGACTTGCAAGAAGAGGCTGGAGCACTCAGGGCAGTGTTTTGTGGGCTGGTTTAGAACAGAGATCTCTGCCAGCAGAGTTGCTGTGTTGAGCTCTGTTCCACACAACAACCTTGGGAAGGAGGCGGGAGATGAGCTTAGGCCGTAGAATATAAAATATCCTGAGTTGGAAGGGACCTGAAAGGATCACCGAGTTCTCAGAAGGAGGACTTTATCTCTGCTTCCTTCCTTACCTGGTGTAATTTCCAGCACAGAAAACTGGTCCCCGCTGGCTCTGGTCACCTCTTCCTTTTGCACCACACTGTCATTAATGCTGTTCCCGCCCAACCATTCCAGTAGTACTGGGATGACTCCAGATCCCACTCTGGGATGTGAACTCTGTGACTCTCAGGTCCTGTCTCTTCCTTCTTATCAGCAGACAGGCCCTCTCCAGGAAAAAAAAAGGGGGCTGATAATGTTAAATTTAAGAGCGGGAGAAAACCAGGAAGCTGTAGATCCTTGTACTCTTCTCCTGGGGATGAGGAGAGTGTATCACAGAATCCCAAGTTTGGGCTGGAAAGATCATCCAGTTCCCCCCCTGTGCCACGGGCAGGGACACCTTCCACTATCCCAGGTTGCTCCAAGGCCCATCCAGCCTGGCCTTGGACACTGCCAGGGATGGAGCAGCCACAGCTTCTCTGGGCAACCGGTGCCAGGGCCTCACCACCCTCACAGGGAAGAATTTCTTCCCAATATCCAACCAAAATCTACTTCCTTGGCATGTATGAGACAGGGGTTTTGTAAATGTGTCTGAATTCTATTTTCTCAAGTTACCACAAAGCTGAAACTTCCCGTTTTTTTAGTATTTGGTTTGTCCCAGCAGCCTGTTCCAGTGGAAGATATGAGCCCACAGAAACTGCTCGGAAGTCAGTTCCTGCTAGAATATCTGGCAGTGACAAATAAGACCAAGCCAGGGGAAAGAAAAGGGAAGCAGGGGTTTGCAGGCAGGGGTTTGCTTCCCAAGCAGAGTGCTCTGAATGCCTCCGACAAGACAGGAGCCGGAATTTCTTCTGACAGATGCGTTTGCCAAGAAATGCTGACTCTGCAGAATTAAACCCATCTGTGGCACGGAGTTTGTCAAGCCTGCTTGATTCCTGCTGGCTCACCAGCCAGCTCCTCCATTCCCAGGCTTTCCTGACAGCCAGCTTCACAGGGGCCCTCCCCCACCGCCGCTCCTGCAGCTCGTTTCCTAGGGGTTTTAGTTATTTCCGTGGGACCTACTGAATTTGGGACACTCCAGCATCGGGGGACTTATTTACACTCTGAAGACTCATCTTGCCAAGCAGCCCAGGCTGTCCCATGCCACCCCAGCTGCTGGGCTTTTCGAGCTTCCCAATCCTGTATGTCTAATCCAATTTAGGCTCTGGTCAACAGATGGGGGAGTTGGTTCCTTATGTGCTTGGATCTTCAGTGGGGGCTGTGCGTGCAGATGGGTCAGACACGAAGAGGGGGTGTTGCATGCAGGGACGGGTTCTGTATTCGGGGGAATCTCGCCTGCAGGAGATCCATGCCGGGAGCCCTGGATATGGGGAATGTGTGTGCACAGGGCGGTTGAGAATGTGTGGAGGAGGATGTGTGTGTGCTCAGGGGATCCGCGAGAGGAGGTGCACGGAGGAGGGGAGGGAGGCAGAGAATCAGCAGGTCCTGTGGGTAGAGGGAGTCAGAGAATCACAGAATCCCAGAATAAGCTGAGTTTGAAGGATTGCACTTGGATGAGTGGGGTCCGGCATACAGGCAGCCCCCCTGCTCCTGTCTTTTCCTTCAGAGGAACAGAGGGGACCCGAAAGGGGGCTGGAAAAAGCCTTTTGCGGCCCGGCTAGGAGAAAGCTGGCTCTGTTCCCCCTCGGCCAGCCGCTGCCACGCCGACATGCCCGTCCCCCCTTCCCCGGCCCCGGTTCTCCCGAGCGGGGAAACGAAAC
>VZRS01005618.1:47517-60144 GCA_013398055.1 Ifrita kowaldi
CCGGGCCCGGCCCGCGGGGCGGAGCCGTCGCCCTTTCTCCCCCCCCAGCGCCCGGCCCTGCCGCCAGCCTGCGCGCCTCTAGCCGCCCTGCGCATCTCTCCGGCGACATCGTCCGCACCATGAAGGCGCTCCTGCTCGCTGTGCTGGCCGCGGTGCTGTGCGTGGAGAGAGGTAAGGGAAGGGGGTGCCCCCGCCACCATCGCCTCCCCCCCCATGTCCCCCGGTCCCTGGCCAGCCCTGCGTTTGAGAGCAAATTGGGGGGGTGGGGGAGTGATGCGTGCGGCAGGGTGGGCTGTGGAAGTTGGGGGATTGTAGGAGATATAAGGGTTGAAAAGGGGTTGGGGGCACAGCGCTGCGCCGCGGTATGGTTCGGAGCGGGATGCGGGGGTGTCTTTCCAAGACCTGCCTCGCAGCAGTGTCCCTCCTGAAGCAGGAACTTCGGGGCTTCCCCGCCTGTATGAATAGGTGAGCATCTCCGGCTGTGCGAGTGGATATCCTGGAGCTTTTCCTAGCTCGAACAAAGAGCAGGGCCGGCTCCGCTCCCCATTTTCGGCGCAGCGAGCCGGGATAACGGCGCTGGGATGGGCTGAGATGCAGCCGAGGGGAAGGAGGGCGGAGGGGAGAGGCAGCCCAGCCCCGGCAATGGCTGATGGAGCAAAGTCAGGGCAGAGCCGCTCGTGATTCTGGCTCCTGCTGCCCCCTCCAAGCATCCTTCGGGGCCGGCTGCGCTGGCCGGTGCGTGGCGCGATGACCCCTAAGGGACAATGCCCGGTGGGGCGCATCCTGGGGCTGCCACCGAGCGTGGGGAGAACGCGGTTCCTGTTGCTGTGTGTGAAACTGCCAAGTTGCCCAAGTCGCAGGGCCTGCCATGCCCTCCTTCCCCATCGGCTCCATCCCTGACTACCCAAACTCCGTGGGGCCGTGCAAAACCGCGTATTGTTCCCGTGCATGTCGCTGCTTGGGGAAGCCAAACAAAGAGCAAACGGGAGAGTTCTGAGCTCTCCCAGCCCCTGCTCAGCAAGCAGAGTCCCTGCTTGTTTTCTGAGGGCACCGATGAGAAGAAACCGGCTGTGTGCTTCCCTTCCCATTCCCCCTTCCCAGTGGGATCCGGGAAGCAACTGGCAATCGAAGCGTGGAGTCTCGGGCAGAGCCCAGCTGGCTTGTGCTCAGTTCCAGCTGGGAGGAGGGGCTGGCCAGGCCAAGGCGGTGAAGGGTTTCATTCCCCCCCCACTCCCCTCCCCCAAAAAGCCCCCACAACCCTTTCAGCTTTAAAAGTAAGTTTTTATCCAGGCAAAAGGGATTGTTGCAGGTGGTTTTATCCCCAAACACTTCCAGCATATCCGGGGGGGGATTTCACAGAAGAGCTTTACCCCCTGCTCGAAGATCTTGCCTGTGGATCTTGATAAGGATTTTGCCTAAGAGAATGGAAAAGCAGCATCGGGGCTGAGTGGAAAAGCTGCTGAAGCAACAGCATTTTCCTGCTGCTGCCAAGCTACAGAGTGGGCTTTTAAAGGCATTTTTTTCCCCTGTCTTTGCAAGAATTGTTCAACCCCTTATCTGAAGGAATTCCCCCAAATACCCTGCTCTCTTTTGGGAGCTCTTTGTTCCTCCAAGAAGCCGAGCAGCAAACAAATAAACACAAATTCTTCCACTGGTGAAAACAAGGCTTCTCTTTTGCATTGCTCAGTCTTGGGATTTTTTTTTTCTTTTTTGTTTCTTTTCTTGTAACCTTGAGCTGCAACTCTTTGCTCCGTCTCCAGCTACATGAAATTAATTCTGCCATCCTTCTTGTGCCTTTTGTGTAAACCACTCAGCCTGTTTGTGCTCTCATAACTCTGAAGTGGGTGTTTTTTTGGGGGGCAGAAAGTGGCTGAATATTTCTGTTCTTAAACTCTGCCTCTTCTGGAAGGATTATTTTTTTTTCTGTTAAGACAAGGGGTAATGGGTAGGTGCGACAAAGAAAAACATGGGGACAGGTAGGAGATGCTGTGGCAGGAGCGTGGATTGAGTCACGTGGCAGAGAATTTCATGCCCAACAGCACTTTTATGTCGTGTCCAAAGATTTCTGGTGTGTTTGTTCCTGGAACCTTTAATGAGCAGCATTGCACCACTCGTGCCTTCAGCGCAGCGAGCAAACGCATATGGGGACACCTGTCCTGCCAGAATGCCCACAGGAAGCCTGCAATCCACTTCATTCCTGATTGCAGGAGATTCCTGGGATGAGTCAATTTGCCTCCTCGGGGTGGTTGTGAGGTGAAGGGTTTGGGACAGGTCACCTGAGACTTGGGAGCAGAGCCGGGCTTCGCTCCGAGGTCCCACATGGAGTTGTGGCCACCCCATGGATGGGCTCAGCAATGACTCAGTGGCTGGTCCCATCCTCCTCCCCCTCTCCCAAATCCAGAAATCCAGTGAGGAATCTCTCCCGGAGGTTTTGACTCAGCTGGTGGCCCTGTAATCCCCGTGCTGTCAGTTGTGGTGGCTGTGTTGGTGTGCTCAGGTAAACCCGGGTTTGTTGTAGGGATTGTTGCCAGAGTGAGGATCCTTGGAGAATGCCGTGAGCCAGTCCAGGAAATTCCTGCTTGGGGGGGTTGTGCTGTTGGCTTCCACTCCAAAGCAGAGGTTTGGCTGCTCTGCTGTGACATTCAGGATCTCCCACTAACCCACTTTAATCTGTTTCTCTGAGATTATATTTTGTTTTCTTTCCTCTCCTCGGCTGTGGCTGCTCAAAAGTCATTCCTCTGAGAGCAATTGTTTTGGTTTTTTTTTTGTCTCATTTTTCTTGTAGAAACCTTTTATTTTCCTGAGAGAAACAGGAATGAGAAGAAGCTCGGGATGTCGTGCAGTCGCGTGGCAGAGTGGGGACAGATGCTGAGCAATATTTGTCCAAATAATTCTTCAAAATATCCACAGCAGGAACTGCTGAGCCTCAAGGAGCCCATCCCAGGGCTTCCCCCGCTTCACTTCCTTAGGAAAATATTCCAAGGGAGTCTACAAGAAAGCTGGAGAGGGATTTTTTTACAGGGATAGAGCAAGCAGGAATGGCTTCAAACTGACAGAGAGTAGGTTTAGGTTGGATTTTGGGAAGCAATTCTTCCCTGTGAGGGTGGGGAGGCCCTGGCACAGGTTTCCCAGAGAAGCTGTGGCTGTCCCTGGATCTCTGGAAGTGTTGCAGGCCAGGTTGGACGGGGCTTGGAGCAACCTGGGATAGTGGAAGGTGTCCCTGCCCATGGCAGGGGGTTGGAACAGGATGATCCTGAAGGTTCCTTCCATCCCAAACCACTCCATGATCCTTTGATAATCCGTTTGTGGCGGGGCTGAAGGAGGTGGGAGCAGGGATGGCGCCGTCTTGCACTTCCCACCCTCAATCAGTCCCCGCTCTGCTTTTCACCCCACCAGCATAGAAGGGGGAAAGGCGCTGCCTCGTGGAAGGGCTGCCTGGGAGCTCCAAAATCCCGAATCCATGGAACATTGGGAACAGACCTGATCTGTCTGCATATGTAGGTCAACAACTGCAGCGTGGATGTGACGCTCTTGTGTGTAAAATACAGAGATCAGAGTGCCCGTGGCCCTGCTGAGTCACTGGCCCAGGCTGTCCCCACAACCAATTTCCACCCCAAATGCTGTTTTCCAATCATTCCTCTTTGTGAGGGATGAGGGATGGGAGCCAGCTAGTCCATCCTGCTGGTGTAGGGTAAGCCATAAATGTTGCTGCAGCGGAGGTTTAGTTTGGAAATGAGGAGAAATTTCTTTACCGAAGAGGGTGGTCAAACATTGGAACAGTGGTGGAATCACCATCCCTGGAAGTGTTGCTGCTTAAAGACTTGGTTTAGTGGTGAATTTGGTAGTGAATGGTTGGAGTCAAAGACCTCAGAGGTCTTTTCCAACTGGAACGATGCCATGATTCCATAATTTTAGGGGACCTCCCGTGGAGGAAAACATGCAAATTAATGCTCCTGCTCCAAATTAAATGAATAAGCTGCCTTTATAGTGCTGTGATTCCCTGAGGGGTGGGACAGTGCAAGTCCTTGCAGGCCTTGAGCTTTCTGCAGCTGAGAAATCATTTCCCCCACGTGCTCCAGCTCAAACATGGCCTGACCTTGGTGCCCAAAGACAGGTCATGGAAGGTTTGAACCTGTGGTCACACCTGGAGCATTTCCCATCAGGGTCACAGAATCATAAAATCAGAACGGTTTCGCTTGGAAGGGACCTAAAGATCATCTGGTTCCAACCCCCCTGCCCCAGGCTGGGGTACTGTGTTCGTGGTGGCTGAGCCAAACGAGCCCAAACCTCAAAAATTCGCCTCTGGAGTTTGGTTTCCAGTTGGCAGCTGCAGCTGGAACATGTTCTCAGTGCAAACGGAGGTGGCAGAAAGTGCCAGGCTGTGGTTGTACCAGCTTTAGCTGATAAGAACTTGAAATGCATCCCTTAGGCTTGAACCCTCCGCTTGGCCAATTTTTTGAGGAAAAAAAAACCCCATATTGCAGGTTGATGAAACTGGAACAGAAAGCATGGCTGTGGCCGGATGCGAGACATCCCGTGTGACAGAGGTGGGGACCTCCAAGTGAGGAGATCTCCCCACCAGCCCCTAAGTGAGCTTTGCCTTTCTCCTGCAGCCCACGCGCTCATCTGCTTTTCCTGCTCGGATGCCTCCTCCAACTGGGCCTGCCTGAAGCCTGTCAAGTGTGGCGAGAATGAAAACCACTGCGTGACGACGTACGTCGGAGTGGGACTCGGTGAGTGCTGACAGCACCTCCTCCTGCCCGCTCTCCTGGGTCACCCGCTGAGCTGCGGCGAGGCTTTGCCTTCCTCTGGCTGGGGCGGGGGGTGGAAAAAGGGAAAGTTCTGCTTAGCAACTGAGTGTCGGACCGACCATCCCACGGGAATTCGTACGAGGGACGCGCTGCCAGGAGGAGTCACGTTAAAGCCCACGTGCCTGCACCGATGCCCGCGAGTCCGGGGGGAATTTCAGGCTGGGGGCGGGGAGTTTGCTGATGAATAAGTGAAAGCGTGGAGGATGCTGCAGGCTCCCTGTGTGGGAAGCTCCAGGGTTGCTATTCCTGCTGATTTTTTTGCCTCCTGTTTGGGTTCTTCGTCCCTGAGTGCCACCTTTGCTTCACTTTCCGTGGACGAGGCGGGAAGGGAGGGTTGCGGGTTTCCTTCCTGAGTGCCTGGAAAGATTTGGGAGGGTTCTGTGCTTCCCAGCTGCTGCTCTGAGGGAGGCAGAATGCTCTGGCAGATCTCCTGGTGCCTTTGCAGGAACCAGAGCCCATTCTGGCTCTCCCTGGCAGGAGGAGGGGGAGTTTTGTGCCCAAGTCTTCAGCGTGGGTGGGTCAGATGTGCACAAACAGAGACTGGGAGCTTTTATAAACTTCCCTACTTAGCCCAGTGCTAATGGTTTCCTCTTTCCTGCCTCTTAACGTGGGCTCTGCTTCTCTGGAAATGCAGACTTGGCTCCCAAGTGTCTCCCCAGTGCTCCCTGTCTCCCTTGAGTAGGCCCAGAGCAAAGCTCAAGAGGGATTTTTGGGATTCCTCACCGGAGCTGTTGCGGCTGAACATTGGCTGATCCAAAGGGGTGTCCCTGGGGTGTTGTGTGGTCTCTGGGGTGTTTGTGAGAGCTTATCACGGGTGATCCTTGATAAGATGGGCTGGCTGGGATTCCTGTCTCCCGAGAACCACTTCATCCTCTCCGGAGCACTTCATCCTCTCCGTGCCGCCTGCGCCACTTCGGCTTTTCCAGTGCCGTAATTCCTTTGCAGAGCAGGTGATCAGAAACCCAAAAAACCACCCTAAACCTGTCTCTTTTCCTCCCTCTCCACCCCAACCCTATATCCAGGTGGCAAATCCGGCCAGTCCATCTCGAAGGGATGCTCTCCCATCTGCCCCAGCGCCGGGATCAACCTGGGAATAGCGGCCGCCTCCGTTTACTGCTGCGACTCCTTCCTCTGCAACATCAGCGGTTCCAGCAGCGTCCGAGCCAGCTACACGATCCTGGCCTTGGGAATTCTCGTCAGCTTCATCTACGTCCTCCGGGCTCGCGAGTGATGGGGCTGCCCGAGGAAGAGCCGCCTCCCACGGGTCTCGTTAGCCAATATCTTCTCTGTTGCTGTCTGCAAGGAGATCCTCGACTTCTCAGCAGGCTTCCAAGGTGATTGTTTCCCAGACTTTTTGCTCTTCCAAGCGTTGGAGACCTGGGCGGTTTGGCCGAGCTGTTCTCCTCCTCCTGTGGACGTCTCCCGCTGCACTCTCACTCCTCCTCGGCCAAGGTGGATAATTTTGGAAGGGTTTCTGCTTTTTCTACCTATTAATAAACACCCCCCGCCCCCTCATTTCTAAGGTTGGTTAAAACCAGGCTGGGACTCGCTGAGAACAGATTCACCCTAGGCACCACCAGGTCTGCTCCAGCACATGGGTGGCACGGGCAGCGGGAATGCGGGATCCAAAGAGAGACCCATTCCCGGCCCCTCGCAGCTGCAGTCTCTTTTTATAAAATAATCTCGTTTCTTCTGATCCTGGGCTGACTTTTCTGGAAAACCAATGCCGTGTACCTTGTCCTTCCAAGTTCTGTAAGTGCCAGACCTGAATAAACTTGCTCCTGTTGTTACCTGAGATGGGACGTGTGTGTGTTTCCTTGCTCCAAGGGATTCGGAACCCTTTTTATGGAAAATCTCAATATTGTACCCAGCATGAGGGTTCCTCACCCTCTCGAGCAGCTTCTGGGTGCTTCATCTCCACATCTTTTCCAGCTGTGAGCAGCAAATCCGTCTCCTCCCTGTCGCCGTCATTCCTAATAAACACGTCTGGGCCAGCTTGTTCCACCTCCCTCGGGAATGACTTTTTCCAGGCGCATTTTAGTGATAAATGCCAGGTTTTGGGGTCTGAGTCAACCCTAACGGAGCAGTCACCCTTTGAGCAGGACTTCTGAAAGTGAATCTGCATTTTACAAAGACTCGGTGCCTCAGTTTCCCCACTTTGGACTTGGTCATGGTGACCGCAACAATGGCGATACCTGAATGACCAAGGACAACAGGTCTGAAGAATGCGGTGAGGTCAGAGGAGAAGAGGTCAATACCCAGATCTTTAGGTCCAGCCTTCAACGCCTGATGGTGCCCATGGACTGCTGAAGGTGACTTCACCACCCTTCACCAACCTCCTACATCTGCTGTCCCTCAGCTCCCTGGATCTTCCCAGGTGTTTTGGTGAAGTTTTTCCTAGAAGTTCCCAGCTGTCCCATGGGAGATGTGTCCTCCTGCCCTCTCTGTGTCGTCTGTCCTGCCTACTCTGCTTGCCTGAGGACCTGCTCGACACAAACCAAGCCAAAATTCAGCCTTAAACCACCACGTTCAAGCTTTTTGTCGCTTCCACCGATGGATCAGAGGTGCACTGGGCTTTTTATTTCTATTTCTAGCAGCAAAACCCAGGTGTTGGCACGTTTTAGCCATGCCTTGTACCCGCTTCTCCTATTTTGTGTCAAAACCCAAACAAAAGCTCCACAAACCTTCAGTTCCACCTCTGTCCCCTCTTCAAGGAGTGAGAAATGAAAGGTGGTTGCAGTTGTACAGAAATATTTGTAACAAAAGTGGTTTTATGGGTTCCCCCCCCTTCCTTCTCCCCCTCTTTTAATTAAAGTGACACAGGTGTTAATGACGGCTTTTCCAACAGGAGGGATGGGCCAGCGGGATGTGACCTGTAATTTAGTGGTTAATTTGGGAAGAATGCATCACTTGTGTTGGTCCTTGGATGTGCCTTCCTTTGGATAATGCATCCTACTGGGACCTCGGGGCCCGAGGTGTCCCACAAACCTCTGCTATGCACGTGGAGCAGAGGGAAAACTGGGGAAAAGCTTCCTAAACCGAGGTGAATATTCCCCAGCTTCCCTGTGCCTCAGCCTTCCTCCCAAGAGGGTTCAAAACCTCTGGTTTTGGGTTCGTTTGTCCCTCAGCACTTGCTGTGACACCGAGGTGGCACCCAGAGTGCTCCACCGTGAATTTAGGGGGCTCTGTCTTTCCTGGCCACCTGGGAAAAGGTTTTGGGGTTGGTTTGGGCCTCAATTGCCTTTAGGAAAGAGCTGAACTTCAAAGCCAACACGTGTCCTGATGTCCATCCATGCCTTCACGAGGATCCTGAGGATGCCACAGTGGACAACCCCCCAGGCTGAAGACCTGGTTGTCTCCTCAAAGGGCCATCTCCTTCCTATCTCAGTATTCCTCAGCTGGTGCCAGGGATTTGGTTGTGCCGGGGAGCAAAAGCCGGTGGGAGGAGCATCCAGAGGCGGTTTATCCCAATAAATAACAAATTTATACTTGTGAAATTGCCAGGGGACGGAGCTGAGGGTTGGCTGGATTAATTTCACATGGAGATTTGTTTTTCCTCCTCGCTCTCTTTTTTTGTCTCTTCCTTCCCGTGTGCTCTAATCTAGAACATGGGAAAAAGGGATATTCCCAGCTTTTCCTTTCCTGGCAAAGATCTCTTGGATAGATCCATGTGTGTTTGAGAGAGGGAGGGAGTGACAGCTTGTCACAGTTGAATCCCAAGCACTTTCTCATCAGCTGTGCCAGCTCTCACTATTCCTGGTCCTACTCTAGGTTCATTTTTGCCCCCAAATCCGCAGAATGACAAATCTGGTGAGAACCTCGTCTGTTGCAAAACCCAGGCCTAAAAATGGGCAGGTGAAGTAATTAAAACCGTTAATATTAAGACAACAAGTAGGAAACCCACGGGATTTATGAAGTGTTCAAACTGGTGGGCTGTTAAACCAAATGCTGGATTTGGAATTTGAGTGCTGTGGTGGGACAGCCCTGAAGTGCTTTGGATGTGTTTCTGCGGACTGTGGAATTAAGAGATCAAAATCTGAGCAGAAAACTCAGGTATTCACCTATTCTGACAAGACAAGAGGTTGTGAGGGGAGGAGGTTTGGCTCCCTAGAAGCGTAAAATATCCTGGAAGATATTTTAGTGGAAATTAAGAGCTAAAGTGAAATCCCTGCCCACTTTGGAGAGTGTTCCCGAGAAAATGGTTTCAGTGCTTCCATCGTGGAAATGGCTGTGATTCACCAGCAGCTGCTGCCATCTCCCACTACCCCACCAAGGGCTCGAATTTTTGTGGATTGTCTAAAAATGCTCAAAATCCTTTGTGGCATCAGCCCTTCCCACCCAGGATCTGGGGGTTTGCTGTTTGCTCAAGAGAAGGACTTCAAAATGAGCACGGTTCTTCCAGCTGGTTTTGAGAATTGTTTTTTTTTTAAGGGCAAAATTTATTTTGGAAACCACGGACCTGATGTGACTTCCTTGCTCCAACAGAACAAACAATCGGTTGCTTAATTATTACTCCAAGGATCCAATTTGCTACTCCAGGGATGTCCTGGATTGGTGTTGATTTACTCAAGTTGGGGGGTTTTTTGAAGGGATTTGTCTCCCAGAGGCTTTATTTGCCATGAAAAAGGGAGAATGTGATCCCAGCACCCCTGTGGGAAGCTCTGCGTGTCCATGGGATGAGTTACAGGATCCAGGCCCTCTGGAAAAAGCAGATGTGGTGCACACCTGGATGCCTGGAGGTTTAGGGCCCTATCCCAAGTCTCTTGCTCCTGTGGGTCTCTGTTTGGGATGAAGGTGGCTCTGGATCCTTGATCCTGAAGGGGTTATTCCAGCCCCTGTCTGAGGCTGTGGAAGGGGAATGGGAACAGAAACGCCCAATTTTGTGTTTTGGGAATGCCCATGGAGCCCAGGGAAGCGAAGCCCTGGGTTGGTCCTGCCACCTACTGGCTTTTGCCAGACTTGATGGAGGAGCTTTGAAGCCCAAATCTCTGAAATCAAGGAGGACGAGCTGCCTCGAACCAAATAATTGCACCCGAAGCAGGGAATCGGCAGCAGCAGAGACAGATTGAAGGTTTTAATTCGTCCAGCTTTGCTCTGATAGTGGAAATTGAGAAGTAAAAGGCTTAAGAGCCTTCCCAGCTCCAACATTTTCCATGGGAATACTTCTTCCCAGCCCTAATCCTCCTGGTTCATCAAATGAAAATATATGAAGCCAATAAAATGTTGCAGGAAAAAAAATAAAAATGTTAGCACATTTTATTTCAGCTTTGTTGGATGATCCGAGGTGGTTTCCCCGAAATGTTGATTTTGCTAATCCCTATCTGTGAGATTTGTAACTGTGTATTATCTTTATTGTAACGGGATAAGCGGGATGAAGAAGCATCCATCCCTTTAAATATATTAACCTAAGTATAAGTGAAGTGTGTGTTCCATCTTGTTTCTTATACTCTAATAAAAAAAATATATGGAATTAATAAAAAAAAACCCAAACAAAACACTTGGAAGGAGATTTTTGAGTGGTTCTGCAGATATTCCAGATATTCACTCTTGTTTTGCGTGGAAGGCAAGTGCCTGGATTGGATTCCAAGCTCAGGACTGCGGGCTGTGGGCTGGACAAAAGGACAGACTGAATTTAGGGACTAAAGGAGGGTTAAATTCCGACATTTCATCTCAAGGCCGTCAGAATCTCTTCCTGGGGATGGATAAAGAACAGGGATTGTCTTTGCCTTCAATAGCTCATAAATATCCTTGACTTGCCCGTGACCCTGCTGGGAACGGAGATGGGATTTGGCCTTGGAGCCTGCGCTCTTCCTTGTGGGAGAGGGCGACTATTTTGGGCACAGAAAGGGCCCTGTGTGGGTGTCCGTGGGCAGCTGCTCCTCTTCCTGCACTCCCAGGGATCCGACCCCGCTCCCGCCTCCGGACAGATGCACAGACGGACACAGGGCTGGGTGCTCTGGAGACTCACCCCTGCTCTCCCAACATTCAGCTCTGCAGAGTTGTGTCATCCTAATTTTTGTTTAAAGATTCTATGGGGATCCCAGTTGGATCCTTGGGAGAAGGGGATTATATTCCCTGGGGAATGTAAGACAAATGCGGAATAACAGTGATGGGCTTGGGAGTTTCTCCGAAACAAAGACACAAAAATATCTTTCCTTTTCTCTGGAAAATCGCAGCCTGGCCTATCTCCTTCCTGGGAAAGGGTCATTTTCACTGCCCTCCCTCCTTGCAATCCATATTTTTCAGCACGATTTGCAAGTGATTTTTGGGATTGGGAGTATTTTGGGAACTGGGGGACATTGCACAGCTGAGGGTCATGGAAAAAACCTGCACCTCCCTCCTGCCTGGCATTCCCATCATTTCTCCTCACACTGTCACCCATGTCCCAGCTCCTGCTATTCCCTGAGGATCTGCCTGTCTCTGCACAGGCCCAGGATGGGCTTTTCTGTATTTCAGTTGTTCGGAAAGTTGAGGGAAATGGTGCCACATCTCCTGTTTGCTCTGCAGATGTTCCTCACTGGCATCCCAAGGTTGTCCTGATCATCCCAGGGTGGGAGACACCGAGCGGGTCTGAAGTGGGAGAATTCCGGCCTCCCCATCGTAGGATCCCGGAATGGTTTGTGTTGGAAGGGACCTTCAAGACCATCTCGTTCCAACACCCTGCCATGGGCAGGGACACCTTCCACTATCCCAGGTTGCTCCAAGCCCCTTCCAACCTGGCCTCGAAGGGATGGGGCAGCCACAGCTTCTCTGGTAATTCAATTCCAGGGCCTCACCACCCTCCCAGGGAAGAATTTCTTCCCAGTATCCCATCTATCCCTGCCCTCTGGCAGTCGGAAGCCATTCCCTGTGTCCTGTCCCTCCATCCCTTGTCCCAAGTCCCTCTCCAGCTCTCCTGGAGCCCCTTTAGGCACTGGAAGGGGCTCTGAGGTCTCCCTGGATCCTTCTCTTCTCCAGGCTGGACATTCCCAGCTCTCCCAGCCCAGCTCCAGAGCAGAGGGGCTCCAGCCCTCGGAGCATCTCCGTGGCTTCCTCTGGACCTGCTCCAGCAGGTTCCTGTCATCCATGTGCTTATGACTCCAGAGCTGGATGCAGTATTCTTGGTGGGATCTCATGAGGGCAGAGTAGAGGGGTTATATCCTGCCCTTTGCTGTCCCTCTGGACAGGCCTCCTCTCTATCCAGGGCAAACACAGGTTTTGGAGGAGGAGAAATCTCTGGAGCTGAAGAGGATTCTCCAAAAAGCTGATTCATTTGGGAGTTTTGGCATGGAGGAGTCAGGAAAGGCGTGTAGGGAGAGAGTTTGGAATTTAAAATCAGAGCGGTGCTAAAGGAAGGCAAAAAAAAAAAGACTGAATCAAGAGCTCCACCTTCCTGCCGGTGCTGACCCTCTCCACCTCCTTTCCTCCTGCTTCCGTTTCTCTCCATCCCATGGATTTTGAGAGATCATGGGGGCAAAAGGAGGAATGGCATCTTCAGGCTGCAGGAGGCTGGAAAGGTGGGAGAAGGTTGAAAAGGTGGGAGAAGGCTGGAAAGATGGGAGGAGGCTGGAGAGATGGGAGGAGGCTGGGGAGATGGGAGGTGCTTTACGTGGCTGTGGGAACATGTTCCAACCTTCCTGCTTATCACCTCCCAAGAAAAAGAGATTTAAGGCATTGCACAACATCTCCATGATCTGACCTTTCCTGGGATACAGGGAACACTCGGCCATCCGAACTGACATTAATAACTTGTTCTTTGCGTAGGAGTTAAAGTTGCATGGAAATGTAACACAAACAGCACCAAACTCCTGGGAGAGAGGTGTGAGTAGCCCCAAAC